>JAHDVE020004936.1:0-95834 GCA_022606495.2 Halesus radiatus
AGGGGTAGGGGTAGGGGTAGGAGTAGGGGTAGGGGTAGGGGTAGGGGGTGGGGTTAGGGGTGGGGGTAGGTGTAGGGGTAGGGGTAGGAGTAGGGGTAGGGATAGGGGTAGGGTAGGGGTAGGGGTAGGGGTAGGGGTATCTCAAGCAACGTTTCGATTCTGATTGGTGGTGCTTTCTACCATTCTCTACCACTCTGGGTTTATTGATTGGAAGTGTATTGGCTGATGCTGATGGTAGTGATGGTATAATCCCACACGCCACACGTATAGGATTAGGTAAGGTAGACACATCCAATCGGCCACCCTGCTGTGAATCAGCTTCGCGCTCAGATCCCGAGAGAGATTGGTCGGACCCTTAGATTTGTTTTATTAATTGTTTAGGATGCAACCATTTTTCTTGCTGGATTCAAATTCAGATGGGATCGGAGAGTTGTAGAGATTTTTCACTACATGATTAAATGTGGCCGTGTTAGTAAACGGATTCAAGTCTTTAATAAACGAATCGTAGTTTGATATGGAATTTTGACCTGCTGATGATCTTGTTCTTTACGATACTAAATATTATAAACAAGCAAACATATTTTGATTTTTTATGTGATTAGGTTACTACTCTCTACTTTCCGGAGCTAGTGGGACTATCTCATCCCCAATTGGGGTATGCTGTGATGCTGAAGGGAGAGGGAAGGGGAAGTAGATGTGGAAGAGGAAGGTAGGAAAGTACCCGGCTCTTCAAAAGTGCCTTGTATTGATTGCTCTATGGTAAAAGTTAGGCTGTGCGTAGTTTTTCATGTTTGGGTATGAAAGTGCATTCAATATTTGTAAATGTTTATTTAATTATCTCAAACTGTTGTTGTGACCAACTGAATAAATGAGCGTACAAGTTATCACCAATTTCTCAGATATTTAACCCATTTTTATATGGTTCGTTGTTTTTCTTAAGATAGGCACAGCTTTTCACCCTTTATGGACTGCACACCACTTCTCTTTAGATCTGATCATCAAAGATGGTTCAAGCCATTTCAAGCAACGTTTCAATTCTGAATAGTGGACTTTCATCAGGGTAATGCTGAGCGTATCTACCACTTTGTATTGATGTAGTAGACAAGAATAGGTAGGTATTTTTTGTTAATGTAATTCAATATGTGATCATAGTATATAATGGAAGTATCGAATAACCCCGCATTAAGAAAATACATAAATTTTCTTGCTAATTATCGTTTGTCAGTTCTATTCACGAAGCGGTGTTCGTGATAAGAATACGGGTTAACGTCGGAATCGCAAGGAGATTCCAGACTTACCCTGGGGTTAAATGTTTGCACCGCGCTCTGAATAAGGCCGCTGCTAGAGCTTTATGCAATCAATCGGATCAAGCTTTGATGATTTATTCAAATAAACTGGCCGAGCCCCGCGTGAACCAAAAACAAATCAATTTTGATATATCGACTGGAATTCTTGTCACAGCGGCATATTCATTTCCTTCATCTCCCGGCATTATCATTGACTATCAAGTCCCTTTCTCACATTGCCAGCCCATCCCTTCAGTGCTGGACCAATCTGTAAAAAGCACAAACCATCATAATTGTTCGTAAAAGCTCTGATTGTAATTACGAAACAGCTTTTGACTTGTTTACGAGTTGCTGGTTGCACGGCTGGTTTTCTTTGTGTTGGTCAAGACTTGACTTCACAGACTGGGCGTATTACATTCTCTCCTACCTGGTGTAATAAATCTGAGTCCCAGCATCCAGCTAAGGATGAAAAAGCATCAAAAGTGAGCTGGAAATTAATTTGACCCCTCCTCTGACCTTTGCCGCCAAGGCCTACCCGGTGAGGTTGCCTTTGGTCTAGCAGACGTGTTTACTCTGCCCAATGCACAGTGGTGGTCAAATACCCGATGGATTAAATTTACTGCAATCATTAGTGAGAATATTGAAACAGAACTTCTAATGGGATTTTCTGATGACGTTTTAATTGCTTTCGGAAAAATTCCTACGAATTATGACATTGATAAAGATTTGTTTGCAGATTCTTTATTGGTATTAAAAACAGGCGTGCTGTTATGTAATTATTATACAAATATTTATTGATACTCTGATTTATTAGTTTTATCGCGATGACTAGCTATAATTACTCATATTATGATTTTTTTATGCGATTCCAACCGTCTGAAGCCAGTGAGACTATGGCTTCCCAAATAGGGGTATGTTGTGAGGCTGATGGTATTGAGGAGGGGAAGGAGATGTGGAAGAAGGGAGGTGGGGAATTAGGAAGATGGGGAAGTATCTAGCTATACAGATCTGGTCACCGAACACAGCTAAAGCCATTTCCGACAGTATCTACCACTCAAAATTTATTTACGAATCTTTATAAGCGACTAAAGCGCGGGAAAGGATTTATTAATATGAGTAGTATGTTTTTATCCCCTTTTGTGGGATTGCAGCCCTGGGTTGTCCATCCCTTCAGCTCACACAATCACGTATTCCTGGGCTACCAATCCACAGTTGGGACCCCCTGACGGTAATTAGGAGAGTGACGCGTGATGGCTCATTATTTATTCACATTTAAGACGTTGATTAATGATAATATAACAATACTTTGAATGGGAAATGAAACGGCTTTGGTTGTCTCTACTTACTGCATCTGGTGATGGCCCTGATTGATGGTGGCGTATAAAAAAGACCATAATTCTTATACAAATATTTGCTTAGATTTATTTGACGGAGGTAACTAT
Organism: Halesus radiatus; assembly: GCA_022606495.2. Lineage (NCBI taxonomy): Eukaryota > Metazoa > Arthropoda > Insecta > Trichoptera > Limnephilidae > Halesus > Halesus radiatus. The sequence continues at coordinate 2,729 of JAHDVE020004936.1, forward strand.
GTAGTAACTGGTAACTACGCGGTGGGAGCAGTTACTATCCATATTGCTCAGATTTGATAATTAGGTGTAATCACAGATAGTGGAAACAAAAGGAAATAGAGAATGGAAGCGTGCCGACCATAGAGCAAATAATTCATAGAGATGTTCTAGCACGCAAGGGGAAAAAACCAAAATAAGGGGGGCGGGGGGTAAACTAGGCGTGCTATCAAAGTAAAACAGCCAATAAGTAAAAAGGTTCGCCTTGTTCACAAAACCGATTATTTTTTTAGAGTATTTAGTTTGACCCGTTTTATAAGTGTTTTGTAATTTGCTAACGGAAGTCAAAATTACGAGAAACAAACGTGGACGGCGGTGAACTAGCTGGTGCCAAAATGGCTGTAACCTGACCTTTGCCTCTAGCCGTAGAATTGATTCTTAGGGTAAGTCTATTCTGACTAATTTCATTATTATTTATTCTGTATAATTTTAACGTCAGTGGTGCCGACTGTTGAGCTACGACTAAACTGCACACTGCGGCGTAGCCAATGAAAGTTATGCGTTTGGTATGTAGATAGAAACAAAGGAAGTGTGCCGATGTGCGTGGATGCGATTTTGCAGTAGTATAGGTGAACGATATTGGCAGTTTTATGTGAGCGGCTGCACAGTAATAATGGTTCATGGGCCTTCTTGCTTGTTTCTATTGCATACATCTTGCTCTCTGAACACCATGCGCGGAAGACCATATTCCTGTTTGGTTTCATTCGTTTTCCATTGTCTGATGTTGCGGGATTGTCTTTCGCTGTACCCTGCTGATTAGTTCTGAGCTTCGTCATACTGTTTCTTTGGTCTCGACCTAAGCGTCGATAACTAACAACGTTAAAGGCATTCGGTGCGATTACTCGCTAATTACTATTCAGGCATTTTGACACGAAAGTAAAAGTGATTAAAAGTCACCTTGACGAATATCGCGAGACAGGAGGGAGGAGGGAGCCCAGCGACAGTGACAGTTGACAGTTGATCGATTATGGAAATCGGGAATCAAATTGCTGATAGAAAGTAACCCAAAGCGACAATTAACAATGGCTAAGTAATTTACGTTACGTAAAGATGAACAATCAATGAGCATTTTTATTTTCACAACTAAAAGAGAAAAGGGAACCAAAATTTACCCGAGTGTTGGGATAGTTTTGATTATACGTTACTAGATTTGCAAACCTAATTTTCATAGCTAGTCCTTTAGCACCAACATTTAATTAATAATTATTTTAGCTATGGTTTTCTAAGGGGAGAAGGACGTCGGAGAGGGATTATTTATTAATTTAAAATAATGATGATATTATTACGCAATACGAGAAACATAATGTTTTTAAAGAGAATAATATTTAATAAATGAATTAACAATTACTTTGTAATCACCACTTTATTAATATATACATATTAACATGTTTCTAAACGTATGCTTTCCTCATCAGGAATATACAGAATACTTTGTGTTAATTATTTGTATTCTGTATATTCCTGATGGGGAGAGCATCGGTTTCGAAACATATTGATATGTATATATTAATAAAGTGGTGATTACAAAGTAATTTTTAATTCATTTAACAATAATATATATATTTTTTAAATTTACATAAGCGTAGCATTTATCAAAATTAAATTAGGATTACGACTTTTCTGACCGTAATTTTAAAAAGAAAATTGTGATCCCTTATCGGTACGTTTTTTTATTGACTTTGTAATCCGAATTTTAAAAAGCATGATTTTAGTTGGTGTTTCTAAAAAAGTTAAATTACACACTATTCTCATATTATTTTTTATTTCTTATCGTCATTTAAAAAAAAAATCTTTTTGGTTTTTTTCAGGACAACGGACATTTAAAAATATTTTTTGTCATTTAACACAATGATACGTTTTACTTGGCAGCTTGTATTGCCTTAAATTGCAGACAAAAAGGAGACAAGTTTTTTTTTTTTTAATTTTTACTCTTTTTAACTAACTGCAAATAGAATACAAATCTATTTCCCACGCTACGAGGCAAGCAAGCAAAACGACAATTACAAGAAAGATGAGTTATTTAAAACAGTACATTTTCAGATATTTTCAGAACAGAAGGATGAGTTTCTATCTCTAATGCTAACTTCGTTATTTTTTTTTTTTTCAAAATCCATGTGAAAATATAATATTATAAATTCAGTTCCATAACATAATCTGACGACGAGAATATTTTCAATTTAAATTTAAAAAGGATTCTGCTCCCGGTGACAATGACAATATAGACGTAAGCATAGACGTAAAAAATATCTAATATACCCTTTAAATTTTATAATAAATTGTACATTTTCAAATAACTATAAAAGAACGATATTATAACAGCAATATTTACAACGGACTCCTCCAATGATCCACAAAACTACCATCCGATATCCCCTTTATCAAATATATCAAAAATATATTAAAAAAATATGTTTAAAAATAGATTTGGTCCTACTTAGAACAATATTATAAATTCTAAACAAAACACCAGCACCCATGACGCTAATGAGAAATTAACAAACTATTTATACACCCCCCTAGATTATATTGAAAAATATATCGGAATATTTATAGACCTATTTATAATTTTTATTTTGATAAGAATTTGAGAGTACATCACAAGTAAATTAAACAACATAACAAAAATATTAATTCTAATAAATGGAATCGTAATATCATGTTTCATTAGCTTTTTGTATAGAAGGTCTCAATAGGTAAGATTATTTAATGAATGAAGTAACTCAGAAAGTAGTAACTTCTCAATACCACAATTCACTGCAGTTTTAGGATCACTTTTGTTTATATATATGACCTATTAATGTGAAAATCTAAAAAAATACACTATGTACCCTTCTCTATGAATACACAAAAAACACATATTAAGTAAATAATATGATTTATTGTATACCAAATAATCAACATCATCACTGTACCAACAATATACATTAATTCCAATATAACTTACTCACATTGAAATTTCAATTAAATACCTTAGCATCACTATGGATTAATGCCTACATTTAACCATTCTCAAAAACAGAGTACGAAAGCTGACCCATATCTTTAGCTATTGGAAACATATTCTGAATGAAGAAACACTTAGAATGACCTGCTTCGCCTTCTGTCAATCCATAATTCAATATGGTATGATGATACAGGGATGGCCAGTGCATCGATCGCGTACGTATTTTTGGTCGATCGTGAAGCCTATATATTTGGTTGACCGGATAAATCAACACACATCTGAATCGGCACACTTCTAAATAGTGTTAAGAAATCATACTAAAAAAATATATATTATTTGAGTTAGGTCAGATTAACTTTTCGGGTTAGTTTTTTTTCATAATTTTAATGACTACATCATTTTAAAAAAGAGTGCTTTTCAAACGAATGCTGATTTATCATAGAATCATTTATTGTACTATTTTTTGATCAAACAAGTGTTTTTGTTCAACAAAACTACTTGACGTTCCATCTCTTAAAATTCGTAAATTCCCTTGTGAAATAGATAATTGTGTCGGACAGCTTGCCGCCATTTTTATATTTTGTGAATAATTGTAACTTGTAGGGGAATCGAGTCGAGTGGAAAATAAATGTTGCTTCACTGTTCGCACACAGGCCCGATTCCCGATATTTTTGTATATGTCGGGTGGTCTGGGGAGGAGCATGTTCCCCCAGACCACTCTAACTTTGAATGTAATAAAGATGACAGAGCGAGATGACGCGGTGGGAGGGAAACGGTGATGTCGGGTAAATTTCACGGCGCTACTCGATGCAGATTTTTGTGTCGATAGCGCCGTGAGAAGCCAACTAGGCCGCCCGGCGTAACGCCTAGTTGGTATTTGTATACAGGCCGAAAACGGGAAAATCGGCAACAGCCCGCGCTTCCTCCTCTCACGAGGCTCAGCCCTCAGCATCCCCTGCACGAGCAGAAGAGCCTTCTGCTTATAAGAAGACGATGAGGATTCCCCCCATCGTACTTCACAAAAAAACCGAAACCATATCACTTCTCCGATCCTTCGAAGACAAGGGTATAGATTTCACGGCCAGGAATATGGGCAACGGCCTCCATATACTGACAAAATCGCCGCGCGACCATCACGCGGTTACAAGGAATCTCATAGCGAGGAAAATTGAATTTCACTCGTTTAGACTACCTGAGGAGAAACCCCTGAGGGTTGTCCTTAGAGGCATCCCGGAGGATATCTCCTCCGAAGAAATCAAGGATGAGTTAATTCTCTCCTATCCGGTAACATAGGTGCACCGCATGAAAGACGGGCGCACCAAAAAACCAATCCCGCTCGTCCTCGTCACGTTGACTAAGAACGAGTTAGCAAAAAATATATTTAACAACCTCACGTCTATTTTTAGACTTAAGATCACGGTCGAATCCCTGCGAAACAAGGCCAGAATAGGCCAATGTTTCAGATGCCAGGCCCACGGTCACTCAGCCTCCTGCTGCCACGGGGAGGAAAAATGTGTAAAATGCGCCGGTTTACACCGATCCTCTGACTGCACTAAGGACAAAAAAACGCCAGCAAAATGTGCTCTTTGCGACGGGGCCCATACGGCCAATTACGGAGGGTGTCCCGCCAGACCCCGTAAACCAAACTTCAACACCAACAAAAATAAAAATTACATAAATAACTATCAATTCAATAGATCGCAATATAGAAACAGTAATCACTACAACAATATTAGTAGTAATAATAACACTCAATTTAAAACACCTAGAAATAGTAACTACAATCAAGAACGACCAGAAATCCCTTCACAAAGGCGGCCGGATCCGCTTAATACTCTTGATTTTCCAACTCTGCCCACCCCTCAAGCCGCAGTCAGGGCCGCCCCGGCTTCCCAGCCACCCTCTAACCGTAGTTGGCCCGAGCCACACTACTTCAATCCCCGTGCCCCGCAAAGGGACAATAGGGCTTATAAAAAACCGGTCCCCAGCCAAAATTACCGGCTGGAGAGACAATCGGAAGCACCCAAAACTTCCCAGGAACCCTCCGTTCCTCAGCCCTCTCCGCCCGCAGCGGACCCCGTACATATCCAGGCTTTAATGGAAAAAGCCACTGAACTCCAATTTTTGATCCAAAACGCCACCGCGGAGCTGGCCAATATACAGTCTTATCTAAAAACTCAATATGTCTAGAAACAATATCAAACCTCATAACCTACAGACGGCCTATTGGAACGCCAATGGCCAGGTCTCGTCTCACAAGGAAGAGATAATAGAATTCCTTCACGATTTTGGTATCGAAGTCTTCCTCATTAATGAGACGTGGCTTAAGCCATCACGTAAGTTCAGAATACCAAATTATATCACCTACCGTGACGACAGACTTGCCAACAAAGGAGGCGGAACCGCCATCTTGGTTAAGAATAACATTGATCACCGTCTAGCACATTCCTTCTCTAATGAAAACATTGAATCCACATCGGTAATAATAAATACTTCTTCAGGACCGCTCAAATTTATTTCAGTCTACGCACCCCCAAAACGAAAACTAATTCCATCAGAATTGGATAAACTCTTGGCCGAAAATGTCCCCACTATAACAGCTGGTGACATGAACGCAAAACACGGATCGTGGCATAGCCAACGTGAAAATTCCAAAGGGATCATACTCGCAAAGTACGCGAGTACAAACCCCATCGTAGTCGATGCTCCGGATAGACCGACGATACATCATCACAACGGTAGGCCGGACGTGATCGATATCGTCATCCTCAAAAATACGAGTCATTTACACTCCCTCCGAGTACTCAACGAATTAACTTCTGACCACGATCCAGTCCTCCTTACTTTAACAGGAGGCTCTAACCCTCTGGTCCCCGATAATCCTCCACGTACAAAAATAAAATGGAATAAATTCAACGAACTTCTAAGCAAAAACATAATATTACCTACCTCAATTCCCAACGAAGCCACTTTAAATGTTGCCACTTCCAATTTAATTACAACTTTAAAATCATGCATCTCCGAAGCGTCCGATGAGATTCCCAACGACACAACACGTCACGGAATACCCGAAGAGATCAAAGATCTTATTAGGGAAAAAAATCTTGTGAGAAAGGAATGGCAGAGATCTTGCAATCCGATAGTTAAACAACATCTTAATCGTTTAAACAGAGAGGTACGGAATGCCCTTAGTGAATTTCGCAACGAACGTTGGCACGAGTTTATCACATCACTAGAAGACGACAAAGCAGCTTACTGGAAGCTCTCCAAATCGCTCCGACGCCCGACAACAAAAATCTCTCCAATTCAAGGACTAAACGGACTAGTATACTCCGCTGCGGATAAGGCTGAAGCCTTCGCAGATAGCCTTGAAAATCAATTCAGTCCCAACACGGAACACGATAACCCAGCTTTCGTCGCAAAAGTGGATTCAAAAGTAAAATCTATTTTAAATCTAGATCCTGAAGACCCCCAATCAGGTGCACAACTCCTAAAGAAATAATTAACATTATTAAAAAATTAAAGAAAAAAAAAGCAGCCGGTCCTGACGGCATCTCAAACAAAATTTTAAAATACCTTCCAAAAAAAGGCATCTGCGCCTTGACAGCCATATGCAATGCATCACTCCGACTGCGTTGTTTTCCAAAGGATTTTAAAATAGCTGACGTAATTTTAATCTCAAAACCAGGCAAGGACCCACTATTAACGGAGAATCATAGGCCTATTAGCCTCCTTCCATGCCTAGGTAAAATCCTGGAAAAAGTGATTCTAACAAGACTAAACGCCTTTACTCAGGACAGTAAATTCCTGCCAGACTTTCAACATGGTTTTCGAGCAGGTCATTCAACCTCTCATCAACTCCTGCGTGTTGTTGAATACATCACGGAGGGATTTAATACTAATAAAAAAACAGTCATTCTTTCACTCGACGTAAGTAAAGCTTTCGACAAAGTCTGGCATAACGGCCTATTATACAAAATGAACGCTCTAGGTTACCCTTTAAGACTTACGCAATTGATAGCTAGCTACCTAAGAGATCGATCCTTCAAAGTCAGAATAGAAAATATTTACTCAACATTACGCCCCCTCTCAGCCGGGGTTCCTCAAGGCAGTCAACTTTCTCCATCCTTGTACAATATCTACTCAAGCGATATCCCAAAACCTATAAATCACAATATTAAAATCACCCAGTTTGCGGATGACACTAACATCATGTCTAGTTCAACTGCCGAACTCACCGCCTCAAAGCGTGTTCAGCAGCAAGCCGCTCTCACCGAAGAATGGTGTAAAAAGTGGCGTATATCAATTAATCCAACTAAAAGCGCCGCGACCGTTTTCTCAAAGACACGGCCGAAACGGCCCCCATTCATTAGACTGTTTGGGGAAAAGGTACCTTGGGAAAAGTCAATTAAGTACCTAGGTGTCACGCTTGACTCAAAGCTCACCTGGATGAAACATATCACCGAAAAAGTCAAAACGGCAAATAAATACCTTTCCGCACTCTACCCGATGATGGGCAAGAAAAGTCGTCTATCAACGGATAACAAACTACTACTTTACAAAACTACCATAAGGCCGTGTTTCACGTATGCATGTCCTATTTGGGGGCATGCCACTGCAAATCATATTAAAAAAATTCAAATATTCCAAAACAAAGCCATTAGACTCGCGCTAAACGCACCCAAGTGGAGTAGAATCTCTACTCTCCACAACGATTCCAACATTCCGTTGATAAACGATTTCATTGTCACTCAGGCTTCTAAATTTTACGGCGGCCTAAAAGGCCACTCTAATCCAACAATAAATACGCTCGCAAATTACAGCGAAAACGATAAATTCAAATATATGAAACCGAAGAATGTCCTACGTAAGGAATAATTTTAAAACCTGCATACAGCCGCAGTATAGTTTTTAGTTCTCATTCAACAAACCCAAATTCATTAAAATCACCGTAAAGTATCAATAGATAATCTTATATAATTATGTTAGAGCCAGTAAACTCATTGTTTAGGATCTCTGTGAACAAATAAATTCAAAGTTCAAAAGGAAAATCGGCAGTCATCCAGCGACACTCGAACTGACATCACCTCTGCTCCACCGACCGCTCTACCTCGCTCTTCTTGAAACTGACCTGCCTTCTTCTTCTTTGACCCCGCTGACTCTTGGACCACCCCCCGGAATACCAACGCTCCGAGAAACCAGACCCTCGCTTCACCACGAACAAGGCACGCAGAGCAGCATCCGAGTTTGCACAAAAGTGTGTATTGTGCAAACGGATTTGTACAGCCGCGGGAGTTTCTGCACAAAAAGGATTTTTGTGCAAAAGGCAAAGTGATACAGAAATCGTCGTCGTTCCCTCTTGCAAAAGGGAACGATATGTCGCCACCCCCTCCCCTCCAGACCGCTTCGTAGATTGGTATCAGCCGGCCTCTACAGTTCGCTTGTGTGCCAGGATACGTCTGGTACAATAATTATAGTATTGTAATGATTTTTATGTAACGTTTTTTTTTCAACGCGTATAAAATATCTGTTTTCAAAATACATATCCGTAATCGAATTGTAGTTGAGTTTTTACTGTTATCTCATGATAAAATTAAAAGTGAGATATCACTCCAATTCGCTACAATTTTTTTTATCAACTAATCGCTACTAGAAAAAAAGTGTGGCCACACCTAGTATAATAGGATAGGGTGGTACTAATGCACAATTCCTTTACATTCCAAAAAAACTAATAATCTTTAAGAAATCGTGTTTTTGTCCTTCAGAACTCATATTGAAATGGCTTTAGCCATGTTTGGTGACCAAATCTGAATAGCCAGGTACTTCCTCACCTTCCTCTTCCCACTTCCCTCTACCTCATCTCCTTCCCATCCCCACTACCTCCAACATACCCCAATTGGGGATGCTATAGTCCCACTAGCTCCAGGCGGTTGAGACTCTTGTAGAAGTTACAATATCTAAAAATTAATTATTTGTCTGTATCAATTACTTTAGAATAAATGCTTATAATTGTAAAAAAATATGTTTACAAAATCTATTATCTTCAATATATGATGTTTTATATGATTAATATTTTAAATAGTTCAACTTTTGGTGTATTTTTTAGAAGCACCCACGAAAAAAGAATCAAAGGATATCTATTTAATTTTTAATTTTTAATTATTTTTATTGAAATTTAAAAATCTCATTTTAATATTTAATGATTGTAGAAAATAATATTAATATAACCTAAATGAAAGATGAAAACGGAAAAAAAATTGAGATATGACATCGATGAAGATGACATAAATTGAACTGGTCTCATTAGCTAAGTTGGTTAAGCGGTTGCCCCGGATAGGCAGAGGTCCTGGGTTCGACTCCTAGATGCGAGTCAAATCTTTTTATTTTCTGTCGTTTTTCGTTTTCATGTTTCATTTAGGTTACGTTAACATTATTTTCTACAATGATTAAATATATTCATTTTAAAGTTTAGAGAAAATTGCTATAACGGTGAAATATCTAGTGTTTTTTTTAAACATATATTTGTTTAAATATTAAATATTTATTCCAAATTAGTATTATAATAACAGTTGTGTGGTGGCTTCTTTAAAAATCACACAAAATTCTCAGCCCCTTGTCTATGTCCCGTATTTATCATTAATGCATTTATCTCGTCGATCCAGAGATAAAAAATAATATTCAAAACATTAAAAAAAACGCATACTTACTCTAATATCAGCGTGCACCTGCGCAAGTCCGAGAAACCTGTGTTTAATTTGAGAGTCACATTCGGACCTGCGCGACATTATTTATCTGTCGCGGCCTCTTCCCATGGTTCTGGCCGTGAGTCAGCTGGGACATATTTGCATGCCAAACGTTTCCTCGTCTCGTGTGCTAACACTGCTAACAACTAACAACACCAGCAACCGAGTTCCAGCCCGAGAGCACTGACCCAATCATTTCGACAGTTTTTTTGGCCGATTGATTGGTGTGAAACACCGGTAATTGGCGGAATCGACGGGACTGACGTCATATTTTGACAGTGTTAATCGCAGCAAAGACAATGACAAAGAAACAGCTTTTTTATTGACAAAATTAAAAGGTTCATTTAAATAATTTGTACGTCATTAAAAAAACTTCATTTAAATCTTTTTCTACTGTGCCTTAATACTTTTTAGAATTAAGAGCAAGACGCATTGTGGCGTCATGATTAAGAAATGATCACGTTGAAATGTGAACTGAAGATTTGCAATATGATAATGGCAATAAGGATGTCATAACAATATGCGTCACGATCAAGTAGTGTAATAGGTCTTTATGTATCCATATTATTTTTTTAGGTGGATTGCTGGGGGATTCTATCATCTTACTCTGATACTATGAGATGAACACTTATTGGTTTAGATACAGATAAAGCTAAACAAAAGAACATTGTAGCTCTACCCGATTGAACATCGACAATAAACTGAACATCTCCCAAAGAACGTATATTCAAAGAGATAAAATCGGCAAGAGAATCTATAAATACACCTGTAATCGTCGATAACCACTTTTTGTTGCGGCGTGATTAACGTTTACTGTTGTTCTAATAATATTATTAGACATTATTGGCAATATCCACGCCACACTCCGTTCTTTATTTGTACCTCAAAACAATTGGCTCAAAATAAGTCCCGTGGGAAAGGAAAAAATACTTCGGGTGTTCTCCGTATGAAAGCTATAGAGACACCGAAGCACGTAGGTAATGAAACTGTGAAGAGCTATTGAACAACTTAATTCTGGACGGTAATTTCGATACTCCAGAGAGAAGATTTTATCAAACAATGCAACGGAATTACGATCGCGGATTTCTGTTTGGGCTTTTCGATGAATTCGTGGTGGCTCGCTGCCTGAGTTTTCTTGTGTGGTTTTATTGGTCGCTCCGTTCTACTTAACTTATGGATCGGTACTAACTGCCTTTTGGTTATGATCCAAGGCTTGGTAAACAATTTACCTTCTGTAGTGTTTCTACTACCGCGGTTTTATCATGAACGAACTTCTAACGAGCGATTAAAATTTTTAAAAAGTTTTTCTAATTCAAGGTTTTCATGGTAAAAAAGTCGTATCTTCACATTTTTGAAATCAGAAAAATTTTAAATACCTTCTCAGGTTCTAAGTTTCGACTTCATAGTTTGAAAAGAAGAGCAAAAAAGATTTTTCAGAATTTTACAATCCTGGATTTTTTCTTAGTGAAATGAATGAAACACCAATCCCCGATTGTGCATTTCTACTCTTGAACCAAATTTTAAGGCAGACAAAAACGTACTTGGTAATTTGACGGTGGTTCAAAATTACCCAAAACCGCAATGAAAATTGGAGAATACAACATCTTATTATGTTTTTGCACCTTTTGATTCCAAATTTTTGAAACGGAGCAAATAAAGGTCTAAAAATTTGACACAATCATAAAAGTTGGCAAATTGTTATAGAGTTATCAATTATTACAGTTTTGCCAAATTTAGTTGTCGGTCTTCCGTTCTTTTTTTTAAATTAAACAAGGTGAGTTTTCTAGAATCTGGACTTTTGCGACCAATTAATAAACAGGTAATAATAGATATTAATTACCTACTCTATTAATCAGAATCACCACAAGGAGTTGGCCCTTTAGAATTCTTTACGTTTAAGAAATAAACAGATGTTCAAACTTATCTGTGGAGTCGGATGCGACGTGTTTAGATATCGTGGACAAAAGAAGAGCAACTAGAGCAAGGTAACGATTTTTTTTACACATTAACATGTAAGTTGGGACCGTCTGTTTCAAGGCATGCTATAGTAAAAGTAAGTGTTAAAGGGCTTGCTAAAGTTAAATTTCCCCAAAATGCGTTTTAAAATCAATTTAACTGCCTGTTTTACGTGGCTTCTAACTTTAGCTCTTACTTTCCAAAAACCACTCGGTGATTTGGCGCATTTGAGAGTTCTATCGACGAAATTTCTCGCTTCAACATTACTTACGATTTATTTCATTAATAATATTATAGAAGATGATGATAATGCCGACGAATTCCTCACCCAATAACATGTATTCAGCGAAAACATTTTGAACATGCGTAAATAATAATATATTATACTTATTTGGGACGATTCTGGAATTTGGGGCGATATCTTATGTCGAAAGATCTTGTTAAATTTACAATGCTTCAAATTCAATATTATATTACAGTTACTGAAAGGTAAATTATGTATTTTTTCCCTTCAATACCGTTTATAATAGGTAGTAATTTATTTTTAAATGTTCAAACGAATATTTTTGACGGAACAAAGCTGTCAGCGCCATTGATATATTTAGCCATATAATAATATTTTTTAGATACGATTACGACGCAAACTAAAACTCGCACTCTTTGTATTTCACCAGAGATCAAATTTAACTGTATGTGTGGCTACACCAAAAAAATGATTTTTCACACAATTTGGAGGGAAATTCTGCTTTCTAGACTGGCCACACTAATAAATATTACTTTAGCAAAAGTATGCTTGAAAGAGCCCGTGTTCCTATTTAACATTCGAGTTACTTTAACTGACAGATAAAAATTAAATGAACGATTTAGCTATGTGTTGAGACAGATGACCCTGTGTAAATCAGAAACTAATGTTTTCTCTCCCATAATAATTAATCTGTAGAAGCAACACTTCTGGTATTAGGTAACAGTGGCGCGCAGTCCACAAAGGCTGAAAAGCTGTGCCTACCCTAAGAAATATGAACCATAAGAAGAAATTATTGAACATTTTTAAAAGGCAACAAATTTCTAATCAAAACGTATTTTTCCATGAATTTAGTAAGTAACTTAAAGAACGCTCATTTATACAGTTGGACGTAACAAGGAAGATGATGATAATATAGTTAATTTCAAATATTCAATACACAATTCATGTCCGAACTTGAACTGAAAAATTACAAACAGTCTGTCTTTTGTCATAGAGCAATGCTCGCCTCTGTCAGGTAGGTACACTTTGAAATAGAGTACATTCACATAATCAAGGAAAATCTATTAAGGTGGCTACCACAAATTCCCTACAATAAAAAAAAAATATTTCACACGACATAAATAATGCTCCAGTCTTCGTCGTCATTGGTTTAGGAAATGAGCGCTGATAATACTAAAAAAAAATGCCTGGAACTTTTCAGCATGGCGAATCTATTGATATTCAAATGTATAAAAAAAGGCTTCGGCGAAACAATCGGACATACTAACAGGAAGCTCTAATATACTAAAAATAAAATAATTGTTTACTAATAGTATAAATATGTCCGGCGGTGTTTTATTTGAACCACGTGACTTACTACCCAAATGATGAGTAAAATATACTTACGGGCCGAGCATTGCAGGCAGGCATTGACCGCCGAAGTAGCGCCTCATTACAGGCATTTCTACGCCGGAAAAAACGGTTCATCTTCGAGATTAAAACGCGTGACCCCTCGAACGAAAGGTTAGGCTCCTGACCGGGATGCGTGGGGATCCCAGTTCGAGTCCCGGCCCGGCTCTTTAATAGCCAATAATAACAAATAATGGGCACAAAAACAATAACTTTAAATTATAGGTTCGGTTTATCTATTCCAACTACCTCAAACAGACTCCCAAAACTACGTCTAGTCGGTTATCACAGTGGCGGTTCGTGATAATAACCTTAAATAAATAAAATATGTATTTATGAATCTTGAGTTATATAAATGTGCTCTTACTTACATTTTTTAATATTTTTTTTTTACAGTATCACAAGAGACTCTAAGAGAAATAATTTCCCTCGAGGTTTCTATCATCTTTGGGGATGCTCTGTGGAGGGATGAAACACAGAGGCCGGCAGATCATTCCACAGCCGAGCTGTTGAACACAAGATACGACTAGTTAGTACGTTTAAAGTTTTTCCGGGTTATGAATAATCTGATTTGATTTTGATTTCCTCCTACTACCATCATTATATGCGGAAGAAGTTGCTTGTTCAATGATGGACGACTTAGCTATGAGAAGAATTGAACCCACGATGCCTTGTTAGGATCCAGACGCTTTTTTCAACTCAGTTAACGTACACGCATTATAAAAAATGGTAGGTAGCCTATATATTTTAGTCTGTCTGTTTTTGATCAATATATTTTAACATTAGTATATATTTTTAAAGAATGGTATGTAGCCTATTTTTTTTAACTAAAATTCAAGCAGACACTCATGTTTGATGTTAGAGAAATATTATGAACTCTTTAAAAACATCCACTTAATAACCGTTAGGTACAGTACAAATATCACCTAACACCGCTTGTCTATTTAAAAAATAAATATTTAGACATTACTTGTATAATAAATATCAATAATAAACAAGTCAGATGAGTTCTATATTTTTATGCTAATTGACGCGCCGCCTTTCTTGTTGATATTGAAGGCATACGTCGACCCAATAACAGACCAACAGACTCCCAGCATCTCTGGACCTCTCTATATCTATAAAGAATATTGGGTATACGGTATACAGAAGGTATGGTGTGGATTATTGGGTATACTGACGGCGGAAATAATGATAGTGTCTGTTTAATTCCATCGATTGGCTTTTAGAGCTTCCATCCTACAGGGCACATACAAACTTACACTTACTTTCATAGGTCTGAATCTCAAACAAACATTCGTTCATTATTTGTTTGTGAAATAACATCATTTGAAGTATGTATTATATGTACAATAGATTTATATATATTGGAAATGATTCTGTAATGGATAGCAAATGTAATGGATAGCACATGTAATGGATAGCACATGTAATGGATAGCACATGATGATAAATATTTAAAATATTTATGTGTAAAACTTCTCGAATCATGAGTTCTGACGCTATCAAATTTTCGCAGCTTTTTCGGCAAGCAATTTTTTTTTCGTTTTAAAAGGAAGACAAATATTCCGTGGTTACGAATAACCTGACAATATTTGAAAATCTCCTACTACCATCACAGTAAGCGGAAGAAGTTGCTCGTGTCGTAAATGGAGGACTTAGCCAGACGAGGAATTGAACTCACGACGCCTGGGTGAGACCCAAACGCGATGCCAACTCAGCCACTGGTCGGTCGTTAATTTTATTATTTATATACAGTTTTTAAATATTAACGGACCATTGTCCAATTCCACAAAACGCACAACATGAATGATTAAAAAAAACTAGACCTACAAAAAAGAATACATGAAATGACAAAACTATGTATTAGAGAGGGCATTTAAGTCAAAGCCTGAACAAGGTTTTGGTAGAGTCCATGATGTTAGACATGTTAAATTATATTTTTCGACGTTAATTTTCGTAAAGACTGACTAGAATCATTTGATTGGTACCATAAAGTTCAAGACCGTGGCTTCAGTTGATTCTTAAGTCTACGCAACTATTTTCAGCTCAAATAGTAATTTCCAAAATGAGTTATGGTCTTTGGCAAGTCCATTTTACAGTAAAAAATATGAGAAAACCTCACATCGTTTGTTCCATACCTACTTTAAAAATTGGAATGTTTGTCTTACTTCAAAATTATATTAGATACTGTCGCCGAGAGCCACGTTGTCGCTTTAAAATGATAATAAAAATTGGATCATTTTTATAGCGTCGTTTTAGTGAAAAACCACCTGAAGGGTGATGTACGAATAATTTTTCCAAGTCTCTATTTTATTAATAACGATAGATAACCTATTATAATAACTTATAACTTATGGTTCATAGATTGCACCCACCAGCTCATCGATTAGTAATACAACACTCTTATGTACAATGCATTTCACCAATGAACGTGATGCTGCGTAAAAATGTGCATATTGAAAGACGGATAATATACAGGACCATTATTAACTTTTATTTTCAATATTGTTAATGGTTATATAGACAGCCCTGATATCGTCAGCTTAATCACATTTAATATTCCAACTAGAACTACTGGATCTAAAATTTTGTTCAACCGTAACAATAATTTCAGGATTGAGTCATTCAAACATTCATTGGTACCTAGACTCCACACAGTAGGTAATGCATATTTAGATATAGTAGACATTTTCAACTGATCAGAATACAAATACAAACAAACGATTATGGTATACATCCTCAATAATTATTAAAATATGTTCAATTTTTAATTATTAATTATTTTTATTGAGATTAAAAACCTCATTTTAATATTTAATCATTGTAATTGTAAAATAAAAAGATTTTAGTTGCATCTGTCCCAGGTGTGACTGAAATCTTTTTATTTTCTGTCATTTTTTCCGTTTTCGTATTTCATTTAGGTTATGTTAATATTATTTTCTACGATGATTAAATATTAATACATGTGTCTAGAGAATAAGTAACAGTGAATGTGAGGTATGTTTTGATTATTCGCCTCTGGAACTTATTACTTAGAATGGTACTTACGCTATGTTATTCCTGTATTTGTTCGATATATTATCTATGAAACTACTGTGATGTGTTTTGCACCTGTTTATTAGAACTAACTTTATATGTAAAAGCCCATATAGGTATTATGCAAAAAAAAAAAAATCTTACCTAGGTAACCTTAGATTAACACTATTGTGTATTATAAAATTTCAGATGCAGTGTTGCACGCAGAGGACACAATATTGAAAACACTGCACATTAGATGTTGTTTATTAAAGATCCTATTTATCTCTGGTATTTACGAGATGTGTTCAAAAGAAAAGGTGAATTTTGAATTTTCGCGGGCTGTGTACATTGGATTATCGATTTTTTTTTGTTATGTTGGTACACATATGTTAGCATTATCAGCCATTTTGAATTAATGGTTTGTTTTTGACAACTGGAAAGGTTAGTCACGTTTTTGTGTGTTCTTCGATTTTTTACTTTTGAAAAAAATGGATCAAGGAATATGTATTAAAGTGCTCCAACGCACTTAAAATGTTGACTGTAGCATTCGGCGAGTCTACTTTGCCTCAAAAAAGTGGTTATAAGTGGTACAAGCGCTTTCCAGAAGGCCGAGAAGATGTTAATGACGGTGAGCGTCCTGGAGTTGCAACCACGTCAACAAACGAAGAAAACATCAAAACAGTGAAAAAAATGGTTTTGGAAAATTGTCGAATCACTATTAGGGAAGTTGCAGAGGATGTTGGCATATCAATCGGCTCATGCCATGCAATTTTCTCGGATGTTTTTGGCATGAAACGTGTGGCAGCGAAGTTTGTTACGAAATTGCTAAATTTTGAGCAAAAGCAACGTAATGCGGTATCGCTCAGAAGTTGTTGAATGACGTCAACGACGATTCAGATTTGTTCAAAGGGGTCATAACTGGTGATGAAACGTGGGTATATGGTTATGACGTCGAAACCAAGGCCCAATCATCCCAATGGAAGCGGCCAGAAGAGCCAAGACCGAAAAAAGCACGCCAAGTTCGATCAAATGTGAAGGTTTTGCTCACTGTTTTCTTCAATTACAATGGCGTAGTGCATCATGAGTTTTTACCAACAAGTCGTACGGTTAATAAGCAATACTACAAGGAAGTTATGCAACGTTTGCGTGAAGCAATACGGCTCAAACGATCGGAATTGTGGAAAACCAAATCATGGATTTTGCATCACGATAATGCACCAGCTCACACATCAATGCTTGTTCGTGATTATGTGGCCAAAAACAACACCGTAATCATGCCTCAACCACCGTATTCACCAGATTTGGCTCCCTGCGACTTTTTCCTATTACTGAAACTGAATAGACCAATGAAAGGATAGCGTTTTGCCATAATTGATGAGATAAAGTCAGAATCGAAGAACGAGCTGATGGCTATACCGAAAAGCGCATTCCAGAAGTACTTCGAGGATTGGAAGAAGCGCTGGCATAAGTGCATTATATCTGAGGGGGATTACTTTGAAGGGGGAGAAAATGGATATTGATGAATAAGTAAATACTTTTCGGTAAAATTCGAAATTCACCTTTTCTTTTGAACACACCTCGTATTTTAAATATTTATTATAATAAAGAAAACGCAAATTTTATAATAAAGGGGAGGCGGTACTATAGTAGAGGGATTTGATTAGAATTTATTCTAGACGCATGTGTTGTTTATGGAAAGTATGTTTTACCCATGAGCAGATTTTTATTTTTAATATATATAATCTGAACCAATAATAGGTTTTCACTCAAGTGAAATTTGTATGTTGTCGTAATAAATTGTTGTTGTTCATTTTTTTTATTGTTACAATGCGTACACGGAAGTTTTTAGCATATTGGTGATGGATTCACCGAACCCCCTGTACCGATATAAAGTCCAAGTTAAATTTAGAAGAGGCGCGAGGGGCACACAGGTGTCGCTCTGCCCATGAGATATGAATGAATTCCGATTACCATATTCTGGGATTCAAACTTCCAACAGGTTCTTTTATCGCGAATGACAGCGCGTTCCATATACTAAATTCAAATTATAAATCAGGTGCAAGGTGCAGCACTTTCAAGGACAAATTCATTGTTTTGATTGAATGTTTCATCTCTATGTAATTTAGTCGTAAAAGACAATGTGTGAAATGGTGTGGAAATATTTGGCCAGAGGCGGTATTTTTTGTGGGACCCCACACCTCTTCGATTACTGATTGTTTTTTATAGGCACATTATTATTTGTCTTTTATAATACTAGTAGTTACTATCCGGCTTTGCCCAAATTTCAACACTCTTATTTTTATGTTTTAATCTCTGATTGAATATTGAAGAAACGTGTATTAAAAAAAATGATGTCCAGTTTTATTTTTTGACAGTTCATACAATATTTCAAAACTCCATAGCGCATGATGGAAATTATGTTGCAATGTAACAATACCTGGGAAAACCTAGAAATTTTAAATAGAAAATTATGTGCTAATTTGGTAGATTTATTAATGTCTTTTTCATGGTGGTCAAATGAAAGTTAAAAAGGTTTATGGCTCATGGTGGAAATTAAGTCATCCGTAAACAGCTGTGTTTAAATTCTACAAGAAAAAAGTTGTGCAAATTTCGTGAAGTTTTCACTGTTTGAATGTTTTTAATGATTCAGAAAAACCAAAACAGAATCTATTTTGTTTTCTGCAAATTCTATTGGACAACTTTTGAAGTATCAATTCAGTGCTCTTTTTTTTAAAACCGTATTGATTGGTATCAATAATGGAAAAATCTTCCAAATATTTAACTAATTTTAACTGAATGTATTTTTCAAGAATTTTGTCGAGTGATGGTAAAATACTAATTGGTCTGTAGATACCCAATACAGTGTGATCACCTCCTTTATAAATAGGTCTGATAATACTACATTTTAATTTGTCAGGATTTTTTGCTAGGGTTAAAATATGTTTTTTAATACCACTCATCCTGATATTATCAATTCCTTGAGAAGAGCTTTTCATTTGCCTAACAATGTTTTCTATGTCAGCCACTGTGGCTCTTGGTAGGTACATGCTTTGAGGCATATCCTCCGGTTCAAACTCAGCTGTCCTGTAGCTGCACTTATGTAACATATTGTAAACACTTTCAGAGAAATAATCAACAAAATCATTAGTTACATTTTCTTTTGTTCGATCTTTCATCAGATATTTGGAGAGAACTTCGTCACAGTCGTTTTTAGATCTCATTCCTACAATTTTATTACACTCCTCCCATGTTTTTTTAGGGGAACGTCTGCCGTGCCTGTTTCGTACAAAACTGAATTTTGGATTGGAGGGCAAAATACCCATCCAAACGGAATGTTTAATATTTTTAATTAAAGGTTTAGTAAATATCTAGTACGGATGAGAAGTATTTTACTTATTTTTGTTTTAATTTTTTAAGTATGTGCCATGAAAAAAAAATCAATTTTCATAATTTTAGAGACAGCTCAGAAAAATATTTGTGGGTTTGTCGTGCTTTTAAAAAATATATCAAATTTGCTATATAAGTACGAATACATAAATAAAAATATAAAAATAAAACATTAAAAAAAAAAGGTTTTTTCGGGTCGATATTTGAAATTCTGTGTGGCAAATTTGTGTTCCATCGTAATTGAAAGTCCACCATAATGCTTATTTTAATATTTAAAAAATAAAATTATTTTTATATTTCATTATATTTTCAAAGCAGATGGGTTAAAATTGTCTTACTGGTCGATATCTCATATAATTTGTTTAATATTATGGGAGTATTTGACGTTCAGCAGATTTACGCTAAAACAATCCTCACTAATCTTTATTCAAACAAAAGGAAATACTATAAAAAAAGATTAAACACTCGTATCACTAGAAATGCGAACAAAGATGTACTCCAAATTCCTGTAATTCATACTACCTTTGGGCAACGGAATTTTAGGTACTTTGCGACAAGAATTTACAACATTCTTTCGGTTAGCATAAAAAAATCTGATTAACAAAAAATATTCAAACACAATGTAAAAAAGTTGGATTAAAGGTAATGATAGGGCATTTACCGGTGCACTCACCCAAATTCAAAATTATTGATTCAACGATTTACGAAGCATATCTTAATATAAGCATATATTCATTAATATTTTAAAACTATAAAATAATTTGCAAAATTAATGCCTCAACACAGGCTAGCCTAGTGAGGCGGGTTATGTGAAACTTCAACTATAACTGTAATTATATTATTTTCTATTTTACTTTATAAACCACTGTACACTTACATTATTGTATCATACATGTCTTTTAGTTATAGTGAAATTTAATTACAATATTATTATTATTTGTTTGTTGGAGCATTTTTCCAACGTTTATATAAAAAATAAAATAAAATTAGCATTTGAACTTGAATGTTTTCAAGAAAGGTCGTCACTAAGGGCACCCATCATTTAAAATAATTATTCATGCGTTTAGCGTAACTAATTCATAAGGTTCATCACTTGACCAAACAGCTATAAATCTGAAAAAAACTGTTACGATATTCGAGTAACGGTAAAAAAAATAAAAATATGTATATATCTAAAGAAAGGGCGATGAAATGAATGGTTAAATATTTCGGCATTTAAAGGCGCATATATCTGAAGGTGATAAACATTGTGGCCTTAATCTCTAATTATTAAACTGAATGCAACAGCAAGAATTCAAGGCATTTTGAACCTGCGATCTTTGGCGCCATCAGCCACTTTTTTCGTGCAAGTCTTAGCCCGCTCCCTCACGGTCCGGTAAGGAAGGAGCATTTCTTGCTCCGCTACAGACTCAGCGCAGAAAAGTCCCACAATGGATTGCGCTGCAAACCGTTACCTCACTTTAACGAACGTTATCTTTCTGTGCAGGGTCTGCAGTGGCACGTGAAATGTTCGTTCCTCGCCGAACCGTGATGGAGCGGGCAAAATACTTCATTTTTTACTCCCTAGAATTGACTTATATTATCAATTTAGAATACTTGAGTCATATCAATAGTCAGAATAACAGAAAAATATGTGTGAGAGGATATCCTCTGAATGTGAATGATGCAAAGAGTGTGTGAAGAGACAGAGTTGTGTGGTGGTCTATCCTTTCTGCCCACCCCTGCGGCGAAACGGCATGTTGGTTCGTTAAAATTTACCGCATTAGGCAGAATGATTCAATTGCAAGTGAGGTTGTTGATTAATCGATTAGCAATTTTTTGTACATTAGATCAGTGATTCACAACCTTTCTAGCTGAAGGGTTAATTTATCACTTTTTAATATATGAGTATTCGCTGACCGCAAGGGGTAGGGTATCGACACCTACAGCTTGAAATGGTTAACTTTGAAGTTTGTGGCGTCGTCAAGGTAGATTGTTCGTTTTTTTTATGCGTATACCGTACGTTCGAACTGTCCATATCCAGTAGGTACCTACCTACAATAGAACAAAAATATAACATGGTACGTACCTAGAATTTCGCATTTCGTAAGAACTTAATGGGCAATCTTTAGATGCCATATCAAAATTTATAAATAAAATAGTCAGAGTTTTTAAATAAAATTTGGTAGAGTAACTTTTTGTATTTTGTAAAATGGAAAACATTAGACAGCAGCAATCATGAAACGCCCAAAAAAAAGTGCCGCAGGTGTAAAAAATTTCATACCTACAATCAAATCAATAATAAAGGCTGTCAATTTTTATTTGTCAGAAATTTTAAAGGACTTAATAATTCAAAATATTGAAGACAGAAAAGTTTATTGCGTTTCCCTTTTGTATTTTGTAAAACAGAATGGAAACCGTTAAATATTTTGATCATAACACCCGGAAACCCGAACGATTGATATTAAATGAGAAATATCACAACTCACTTCCGTTACTTCTATGTTTTCAGAAACAGCGATTGGTCGCGTACCCTCATTAAATGGAATCCATTAAAATCATCAATTACAACTTAAGGCCTAAGGTCGAACCAACAAATTAATGCTGTTGATTTTTATTTACTTTATTTAGCCAAGTGGGCCGTATGAAAAGGCCCACGGGACGCACGAAATGGACTTGCGGGCCACGGGTTTTGGAGCACTGTATTCGATTCTTATACGCCGGTTCAGTGTTGGTATAAATAAGCTTACGTTAAGCCCGGTTTAAGGCCGATTTAACTATATTTATCTTACGCGCTGTGTAATATTGCACTGCGATTATAAGTAAGAGGGATACGGTGTATACGTGATGACAAAGAAATAAACAGGCAATAAGGAGGTAGCATGTTGTGCGTTTATTGATATTATGTGAGACAGGATGTTTGATATGACCGTTGCTCGCAGATCACGGACTAAAATCGTTGTTTTTAATCGTGATAACTCACCAGAGTTCCAACTGCTAACTCCGGGGACCAGTAGGATTTTCGCATTCATATTTGTTTAATTTTGTGAGGCTGAAGTAAGTCGGAGAGGGGTAAAGGAAGCGGAAGAAGAAGTTTAGAACCCTCTGTATCTTGGTTGAAATTCAAGCAGCTTTCCATTCTGCCATAGAGGTCGTCAAATTACATTCGAAGCATTTACAAATAGTGCGACCATCTTCGTAAATGTAATACTTCGTAAAGCTATGTAGGCTAAAAAGCAGCACCTAACCGGTAAGGAACAACAGAAATACTTTGGGCTCTGGGAAGAATTCAGCCGACAAAAAATAATATTGACTCGCTTATAAACTGCGTACAGTTCTATGACCACGTGATACTATTGAATTGGTGACGGTTGCAAAGCCGACGGAATCTAATTTAACACATGCAAATTAAACGGTGTTAAAGGTAGATCAACAAAGGTAATTAAAATCTTACTAGATCAACATACTACGGGAAGAGGTGATTATATATATATGCAGTAATGGTTCACTTCGTAGATTATTTTGTTGTCAAGCTCTTCGAATTGATCATTGGTATTATTAGTGTAAGGGTTACGAGCACTGACAACGGGTGAAGGTAAACAGGGTGGTTTGAAATATAAGAATCAATCAACCTTTCATCTTAAATGAATCTTGGTATCGGGGTGCGTTTTTACGCAAATAGAACTGTTAACATCCTTAAATAGTCACGAAGGAAAATTATCAGTTGCTGTAAAAATAATTTAATATTCAGCAATTTGAAGTGAAACAACACAAAACTGCACTATATAAATGCTTTATTATTATTGTTACTGGAGAAGTAATTTCATGCACACTTTTTTAAAACAATAAGTTGACCTGACTGCAGGGTGTTATTACTGTTATTAGTAAGTATAACGACTTCAAATCCACTAATAGTTTGGTTTTACAATAATGTATTACACAATTAAGTTAATTAAGTTCCGGATCGAATGCTGACATTTTAAACGCCACATAAAAACAGTTTGCTGACTCATCCTTTGAAATAAATAAATAGAAATTATGATGAAATAATTAATTACTGAAAATAAGTAAGATAGAAATTGTTTTGCCTGGGAAAAAATTAACAACACCCCGAGAAAATATGTATCATAAAATATACTTTCCAGTATGTGTTCAATAACGTGCCACAAATAATAAAACACATGGACGTTCATGGGCAGTTCCCGCTTTTCTATCAATTTAAACTGACAGATAAACAAATTGATACTTAGGTATGAGAGAAAGATTATGTATGATTCCGTTGATTCCGCAAAGAGAAGTAGACTCTGGGTATCATCAGAGAGGGGAGAAAAATCCTTAAAGAACAATACAGAACACTTTTATGCACGCAAATCTTTTTTCAGGACCTCTTCTTCAGGCTCTAGGTCCCAGATGCGACCATCATCGTTTTATTTTCTCTATCTTTTCTGTTTCACGTTTAATTTGAGATTCGTTAATATTATATTATCTTCAATGATTACAAAAATAAGTAAATAGATTTAGCGGAATATATTAGGGAACACGAGATGCTTGCCAATCGCTCACTTTTATTGTTGCGAGTGTACTATGTGTGCAAAATAATATTGTAAATTTATATATAAATATTATTTCTTCCAAACAACGCCTCTTCAAAAGAATACCGTAGGAAGTTCGTTTCTCCCAAATAGCACACTCATCAAATTACGTATTACTATTACAGTATTCTTGGATTCTAATTAGAATATTATACTTCTTCTAACTTTATGTACCTATTTAGGTTACAATTTAATCGTAAAAAGTACGCTCGTGTTACTATTTATTCGTCGAAATCCAACAATTTCACACATTAAAGACATTTATATACCAATTTTCATTTTCGAACAGCGATGTTAATTAAAAAAGTAATATTTCTTGGAAATTGTTATTGATGGGAATATTTTTTTATAAATGTGGGACGGTGGCATTGGTTCTGTTAACGATTTATATTTCAACTAATTAAAGTATCACAAACAGTGTTAATTAATGGTTAATCAACGTAAACTCAATGTTCGTTCCAATTAGATTTAATTTTCAAAGTAGAAATTGAGAAGATGGTACGTTTAGGTACATATTTTGTGTTATAGGAATTTAAGGCCTGTGGGAAAATTATGATTTTCAATTACTACTCATTTAATTGATTTATCCACATTATTGTACTTTATTTTAACTGTTACAGTCGTTGCTCAGTCACAAAATGTTCACACAGAAAATTACGAGTTAAATTTCAGTACGGGAACTACGGTAAATTCCATACCGACGATTTAATTAATAGCGATTTTAATAATCATGAACGTTTACCATACTTTCTTTAGACTTTGGAAGATGGTTGCAAAATGCCGCACAAAATTCATAACATTCACTTCACATTCAAAATCTTGAAAAAATTACATCAACAAAGATTTTTCCATTTGTTTATTTTAGACCAGACCGATTTCTCTATGTTATAGGTATCTTCAGAGTGGTGAGTATTTAATGTTCCTACACCTAATTATTATATCAAACACTAACTTAGGAACAGGTAAATCGTTTTTAAGCCATAGCTATTTTGACTTTTGTAGCTTGACAGTGTGCTTTTTCACATAAACCACACAAGAGATTTTCAAATTACGATTTCTTTCATTGTATTAGTGAACCATGACTAAATAAATAAGATTTGATTTAACTAATGATGTACCAACTAAAAATAGGTACTTTAAATCGTCAATTTAAAAAAGGTTTATAAAACCGAATGCTCTTCTGACCCAAACAAAACGATTGGATCAAGCGATTTCGATTTAACCATGTAAGTGGATATCACCGTCTGTATCCAAATTCAGGGATTGTATTTGTCAGCTGTTACATTTTTGGTCCAGGTGATAGATGTTCTTCGAATCGATCTCTTATCTCACCATCTTTATGAATCTTTCCCATCGTGGTCCAAGAAATGCTGTGAACATCTATCCACCGTACCTGTATCCATTCCGTCATCTCGTGGGACTAATATGCATGACTGTGTGTGGCATCGGTCCGGAGAAGGATAGTGAAATATGGTAGCGGAGGAATAAAGGAAAAACGAAGAAAAAAATGGGTGAAGCTAATGAACCTACGAGTTATCATTAAAAACTCGAAAGGGTTACTTTATTTCACAGGTTTTTAGGTATTTTTTTCCACTTTTCATTCAATTTAGCTCATCGGTGGGGATCTACATATTTTATTTCCGTAGAAAAATGAACGTATTACGCCTTAGCGCAGGGGTTCCTGAACTTTTTTGATTCGCGGCGCCCTTGCTAAATTCCGACTTTCCAAAGACTCCTTGTGTCAATTTTTAAAAGTGCACTCAGCGCAATAGCGGCAGGGATCATTTGGTAAAATAAATAAAAACACATTTTAGATCAGAAAGCATTCAGTGTTAAACTAAATGAACACGAGTTGATTCAACTAAAATTGTAATAATTATTTTTATAAACAATAATTATTAGCCTGAAACACTCATCCAAATTGAAAAAACCTTCCGAGCAAAGATAAATGTCGCCGGCAGGACTCGAACCCACACCCTTCTAATATCCGGTCAGATGCTCTACCATTGAGCTACGTCGGCTTATCGCAAACCCGCCAAGTTATTCAATATATACTAGTGTTTCATTCAATAATTACAGTTTTTTTTATTATCTTTCACCTGTAAACAACCAACTTTATTGGTATGAGGAAGGCTTGTAAAGGCTAAATCCCTCACTAGGTGGCGTCGAGACAAATTATGTCTTCATTTTATTGGTGAAAAATGTGGGTTCGAGTCCTGCCGGCGACATTTATCTTTGCTCGGAAGGTTTTTTCAATTTGGATGAGTGTTTTCAGGCTAATAATTATTGTTTATAAAATAATTGTTACCCTTTGCGCTATGCACAAAAATCTTGTCTTAAAAACTTTAGTTTATCAATTAATAAAATTGTAATATTTTAAGGCACCCCTGGGAAGAAACCGTGGCTCCCCAGGGCGGCCTTCAGCAACCATTGCCTTAGTGCATAAAATATGTATTTTTAAATGAGGTGCGCTGCAGTTTTAGGCGAAGTTAATGTACAAGTACCTTTAGTATGGAAAAAATGATAGCCTTAATATTTTATATTTTCATTCGATTAGATTCATCCGTTCCATTTCTGTTGAACTATTGGAGGATAGGCGTCATCGTTGTGTAGCCACAGTTCACAGTTTCTACAAAAGTTGTGTAGCCACAGTTCACAGTAACTACAAAAGATGTGTAGCCACAGTTCACAGTAACTACAAAAGATGTGTAGCCACAGTTCACAGTGTCTACAAAAGTTGTGTAGCCACAGTTCACAGTAACTACAAAAGATGTGTAGCCACAGTTCACAGTAACTACAAAAGAGGTGTAATTGTTGACGTGTTTTATTTTAACACTCCAGGCGAGTTAACAATTTTACATTCAAACATTTTTCCTAATCGTTTCTGTTAGTTTATATTAAGTTTAGACTTAGATCTTAGATGAAGGAATACACAATAAGCTTCCAACACGAACTGTTTTTATTTAAAGGAAAGGAATGTTCAAACAAAAATACTAATTAGTTTTTCGGAAATCTTCGCTATGCAAAGGAATCCCGACTCCACATATAAATCGTTCTCGAGATATTTCTTTTAATTACACAGTTTTATAGTTCCATATAATTATGCAGGTCTATGATGTTAATAAAATTAAAACCTCTTATTTCTTATTTATATTCTTCTTTCGAACATGTTTTTTGTGAACTTTACGTGTAGACAAATGCCTTTATTTTCCAAGGCATTTGTAGCATTTTTTACAAATCGATAAAAATTTTTCAGCCATAACAATAATAATGACGGTTTAGTAATCAGTCCATTTTCTGGTTGTTTCTTGTCTTTCTTCAACTACCACTAGAGATCTCCTTCTTTCGTGAAGATAATTTTGAATGTATGTAAGTACTTAGATATTGAATAATCCCAGGTTTACAAGGGGTACAAGTGTCTATCCTTGGGGCATCCAAAATTTATTACTCTTATCACTGTGGTACGATTTTCCATGTTATCAAGGGTGTGTTAGTGGCTGTGTATTTGAGTTATTTTATGTTAGCTAGTTCTACATTGGAATAAGTATTAATTTTGGGAAAATGGTGTGGATTGGAAAAGAAAGATGTATTTTTATAATAAACAATGTTTTATTTAACATTTTTAATAATACCGCATAGTTCAATTTTATCATGTAGTCGCATTCTGCATCAGGAACAATCACATATGTAAGTAGGGGAGGTCGAGAATAGTGCAGAGAGGAATAATTCCTTCAATTCAATCCACTATCCTCTACAAACATTAAGTATTCTCGAGTGCCAAAAATTATTATACAACCCAGAAACAAAAAAAAAATGCCATGTAACATTTGATACATGATGAGACAAAATAAGTCAATAATTTATAGATAAATCGATTCCAAAATAAATAATTAAACATTGATCAGAAATTTATAGACGAAAAATAAACAATATTGATAAATAAAACACATAGGTACATTACATTGATATGTAAGAAAATAAATTAATAAAGAATAATATGAAATGGGTTGCTTTTGATTTTTAGCACCAAGATATAATTTGAATAGACTTTCCAAACCGGATTTCCGCACTTGGGAATTGGAAATTACTACACAATGAACAAATTAACGTGATGATGTCGATTATTGATATAATTATATTTTCTTTTAATTACAAACACTATAATTAGCGATCTCGATCACGATCACGACAGCGTACCGCCAATCAATATTTACATAAATAATTACAAAACTCTACGTCTGGCCATATTTTTTATACAAGTACAGGATATCGATATAATTATTTAAAACATCAAAAAATGGATTCATCGCTTCGGCTCTTGGAGAGAAAATATTTTAATTTATAACACCAAAGAATGGACTCATCGCATCGGCTCTTGCAGGGAATATCAACAGAAAGGCATTTTTTCCATTTTCCAAATGCATGCATTTTTCAAAGTATTTTTTTTTAATTTATTTTTTCTTATTTTTTTCCCCTCTGTCGATATTCTGCGGAGATGCACGATTCACAAATGAAAGTCCCAATCATTAAGTCTTTTGATTCGATAATAATTTATTAAGTATATGGAATTCACAATTATCATTTTTGTTCAAACATTTAAACACGAGAAGTAAATTTTATCAATGGTCAATTTGATAATTAATCGATATATCGGGAGAAAGGGA
Organism: Halesus radiatus; assembly: GCA_022606495.2. NCBI lineage: Eukaryota > Metazoa > Arthropoda > Insecta > Trichoptera > Limnephilidae > Halesus > Halesus radiatus. The sequence goes on from JAHDVE020004936.1 coordinate 31,684, forward strand.
AAATACTTATTCGGTTAAGTACAAAATTACATGTGAACTTTTATATTCTATATTTGCGTTAAAATCGTGACACCCGATACCTTGTTTCTGACTAAGCGTAGTGTCGTTAAACAGGTTGACTCACTTCACATTAACGACTCCAACTTGTAAAACGGTTGTTACTCTTAGTGGGAAGCTTTCACAATATCCCGTAGGTACAATGCAGTAACTATTTGGAATGACAAAACTCTGTGGATAATATGGAAGTGTTCAAAGATCGGATGTCGCGATTTTGGATATAAAACTTTTGATATAATTTTTGTTTATGACTTAGTTTTCATTAACTTATCTAATCGTATTAAGTTACTTATAATTTACATAACAGGAACATGGTTTAGCGATATAACAATCGTACAATCCAACATCAATGCCTTCAAAAGAAGAAAAATAAAATACTGAAAAAAAGTTTAAGAACACTCGCAAATAGGGATGTATTAAAAGTGTTTAAAATGCAATGCAAATAACTGAGATAAATTTAGGGATTAAGAAAAATATCAGTCCAAATGATTTGAGACGCGGGGTACCGCAAGGCTCGCTATCGAGCCCGCTACAATAAGGTTAAGGCTTTAGGTTAGAATCAGTGGGACTTGACTTGGTAGTAAAATTAAGCGTACATTTTTAATCTTAAGAAAACATGATCACATCTTTTTAAAATGTCCACTTCGTTAGTGTCAGGGCTTTAAGTCGGGGGGTTAGACGAATCAAAATCTATCGACTTTTTGGCTCGCCTGAGATCATAGCGCCCGGTGCCCTCTTCCCAAAATGCTATCAACGTTATAATATAGATTACATGCTTTCAACAATATATATATATATATATAAGTCACATTTCATTTGGCTAATTAACATTCTGTGTCAATTAATGGCATAGAATATTAATTGTCATATAAAGGTTAAAGTGATTATTGTTTATTAAAATAAGTGATCCAAAAATCAGTCAAAATGCATAAAATAAAATATGCATAAAATTGGTGGTTAAATAATGGTTTAATAATAGTTCGCATACCCTTTCACGTGTATAATAAACAGTAATAAGTAGAATGATTTAAATGATATAAAAAATAGATCGTGATTCCAAGTAAAAAAAAATTGATTTTAAGAATGTAAGAATTATTGATTGAATGAAAAAATAAACGGTAAGAGTCGATAGCCAAATAATAGGAAGAAGGCAGCATTAGTGCTAACAGCAGTCACCCCCTAGCAGGCAATAATTAGCCCCAACCATTTCAACATTCGGGACTAAATATTCTATTATTTACACTCGAGGCACGGGGCCGCACAGCCCTGGATTTAACCATAGATACAATCCTTAATCTAAACATAACCTTCGTGAAAAAACTAGCAGGTAGGACATGCAAAATAAATTAGTTTTAGTCTATGCAGCTGTACAGATCTGTAGGGTTGTACGCGGGGTCAGCGGGCGATCGGAGATAGGACCTCCATCTAACTTCAGTCGCAATTTTATCGTCCAATAACTAACTGTCCACTGAATCCAATCTTCATAATAGTCACTTATTTCGCAGTACGCACTAGTCAATGTTCTCCTTGTCACTTGAATAAAGGGTTAACTGTTATTATTCTTCGTGTCCATTAATCTTGTTCAAACAAACCCGTCGTCATGCCGACGCGACACCGCGCGCAGTTGTTTGTATTTGTTCAATTGTCTTTTCACTTCACTTTTCTATTCACAGATTGATAATTAAAGGTTGACGGATTCTATGTACAATGTCACTAAGTCTAAGCACTCGGCCTGTCGCTAGACCTGCGTGGCGAACGTCCCAGGGTCCGGTCTGAGATAGTGGTCTTCGATGACGTAGATACTACCCGCCTTCTCTGACCCGCCAGCCGGCCTTTTCACGAGGGATGCATCACTGTAACAAAGAAACAAGCATATTAGAAACTTTGCCGAACATAGTACACTTTGGTTGTTATTGTAATCAATAGTAAAGATTATAAAGGAAAGTACGTATTTAGTCATTTAATAATTACCTCGCTGTGCAGAGTGAATCCGACGAGAGCAGGCTGAGCCTGGCAGACAGCAGGCGGGCTGCTGACTCTGTGTTGAGCTGCTTGTGAGATCTCGCTCGGGACAAGGGCCCTCCTCCCCCCCCGCCCTTGCCCGAGCACTCTGACTCCGCGAGGCTCACGTTGTGCGCGTTCTGGCACTCGGACAGCTCCGACACATGACTGTTGGAGGCTGTTACGTTGTTGATACACTTGCCCCACGTGTTTTTGATGACATGGGGGTCTCGCTTAGACAGAGAGACATGTGCATTCCTCTCGTTCTGCAGGCGCGCTTCTCTGTCGGCCGCCGCCCTTCTTCTCTTGCGTCTGATCTGTAGGCAGGCAGCCACTACCGCCCCACATATTAGCAGAGCGGGCAGACCGCCAGCCAGCGCCGCGATGGCTGCTACATGCTGGGCCGACAGGGTACCGTCAGTCCCAACTTGCCGGGACAAACTGCCGGCTCCCGCTCTTCCGGAGCCCGCCGCCACCACACCGTCGGCAGACTCGTCACACCTCCAACCACTCCATCCACCGGCGCACGCGCAGGTAAAGTTATTCACTCTGTTTATGCATGTTCCTCCATTAAGGCAAGGGGACGATAAACACTCGTCAATATCAACACTGCAGTCTTTTCCGGTAAAACCGGCACGACATGTGCATCGGTAGTCATTGTCCAGATCGGCGCACGTACCGCCATTAGCACAAGGTAGAGTCAAACACAAGTTAACTTTCGTTTGGCACAGACGATCTATGAACCCGGGTACGCATTGGCAACGAAATGCACTAACAAGATCCACACAAGTTCCTCCATTGAAGCAGGGGTTACCGTGGCAATCGTCTTCATCAGTTTCGCAGTGATTGCCGATGAAGCCGTTGGAACATTTGCAAGTATGGCCACCTCCTGGCAACTTGGAGCAAACTCCACCATTGAGACAGGGAGTTGAAGCACAGTCGTCCAATTCCCTCTCACAATCTGTTCCCGTGTGTCCAGCAGGGCAGGAGCAACTATAACCACCGGGCCTCTCGCGACAGGTTCCTCCGTGTCTACAAGGGTTATCTGTGCAGGTACGCGACGGTGTTTCGCAGTGGGCGCCATTCCATCCATCGATACATTCGCAGCGATAATGGGAACCACCTTCTCTGCAAGTCCCACCGTTCTGGCAGGGCTTATTGGAGCAACCGTCAACTTCCTGCTCACAGTCGATGCCAGTGAATCCCGCTGGACAGGCGCACGTGTAAGAACCCTGTCCGGTGTTAAAGCAGGTTCCATTATTGTGGCAAGGTCGATGGTTGGTGCAATAGTTGAGGTCCTGGTTGCAGAAGAGACCACCCCAGCCTTCATCACAGAGGCAATCCCAAGATTTCTGGCACGACCCGTGCATGCAGCCAGGGTAACGTTCACATTCGTCGCATAGTCGCCCGACCCATCCAGAATAACACCTGTGAAAAAGAAAATGCAAAAATTAGTAAATTGGCCGAAGGATCAGTCAAATATGACATCCATGTTCGAACCATAAGTGTGTGCCAATTGAAATAGGTTTCATCTCGGTATGAAATGAGAAAAAAATTAAGAACAGAAAGTCGGGGAATGTCGAGGAGAATCGGGCGGAGTCGATCAGCCACCGCCTCCCCTCGACCCTGCCCACCGCGGAGTGGATACAAAGCAAAAAGGATGACCTATAAATAACAAAGTCCGCGCGCATCTCGGGATGCGCAATAATTTAGCATTCCTCGCGATCTGGCAGTCGTCGTCTTCCTCTTTCCACTAGAATTTATATTCGGAGAGAGAAGGACGGTCGCTCCTCGGGGCGCGCGTTCCCACGGCGAGCGGCCGGGGTCAAGGCGAGGCCGCGGAGAGCCGCACACATCGATCAATGATCCAGCGATCGCCGATCACGCTGCAGCGACAATTAAGCGTTGCAATTTTTTGTCGATTTGAAAAATAACTAAATATCTCAAATTTCTCGAAGCAAGATAAATAAGGAAACGGTACCAGACGATGACACGTGTCCGAAATAGATTTAGAATACGGTTTAATTTGAAAGTTATGAATGCAATTACACGGGGAGAATAATGCTACATGCTAGGCTGGTAGAGTATTTAAGGAACCGTCTGTTACAAGATGAAGTAGCCATCCTACAAGTGGCGCGGAAGTGAGTCAAGTGGAGCGGGCGCCGCTACAGCTCCGAGCTCTTCGGCTGATCACCGCTCCTGATACCCTCACATATCCAACAGGTAGGTAGCTACTAGTAACCCTCACAAATCCAACACGGCAAGTAATTTAGAATTGTATATTGAAGAAATAACTAATATAATACTTGACTTGATTTGTATTAACTAGAAAAACGGATAGTCACAGACCACCTGGGAAAAGTTTTTTTTACAGAAAAGTGAATGAAGGGGGTCGAAGACTTCGTAATGATCGTTAGTACATTCAATACCAACTTCTGTCAGGGCGGAAGTCAAGCCAGTAGCGCACATCGCAGACAATGAAAAAGCGGTTTAGGGAAATGAGACCAACGAACGATGTAACGACACGTATAAAGTTGAATCGCTTATTAACACAAGACAAAACAAGAAGAGTTTTACAAATAAGTATTTATTAAAGAAATAAGTTCGAAGAGAATTATGACAAAGAAATGTTTTCTTGATTTCTCCTCGAACGAGTACGCCAAATTCAATGAATCGAAAGATGGCAACTGAATGCTCCTTTAAGGTAAGAGAAGGGGGGGACGGAGAACAATTGAAGAGTGAATGAAACGTTTGTCAATGTGGTCGAATCGACGTACCCGATCAATGAAACAGTGGATCGTAAGAAAAGTACAAAAAGAGTAGAAACGCGTCGCATAACCGGGTCCTGAATTCGCCTGCCATCGTGGATAAAGTGGTCGATACGGACGCGCAAATCTCGCGGGATGGTCGCCATTGTGCGGCTACAAAAAAACAGGCGCCATCGTCAAAACGAGCTACAAACACGATTAAAATATTCCGCAAATCGATAATGATAAACGCGATTAATATTGATTGGAACGAGCGAGATTCTCGTGTTTTGCAACCTCAGGTTATGCACCTCGTTACAACATTTGCGATACCGGTATGGGGCTGCAAAAAATTGTGCACGACAACATGCTGCGAAGGAATTACGCCTTCGGAATTAGAATGAGAGTTATGGACTGTGGATATTATTTACGAATGGGCCGGAATGCACCGGGCAGGTGATTCCAATCGGCCTCCACTGCATACATATCTGCAGGTAGTGGTAGTGCAAGCACATTACTATGGCGTGCTAGAAGTCCCTTCCAGATACAACGCGGCTACAGCGGACAATGTTGATTACAAGGAATTTAACAACGCTTTGCTCTGTACGTTAATTGAGAATTATACGATATTAAAAACGCGGTGGGTACCTTAAGTATTGTGATTTCCAATTACAAACGAAACATTTATTGGAATATATATAATATTTAGAAAATGAGTACTCACTTGCATTCGTCGGGTTTGTTGCAATGGCCGTGTTCGGAATCACATCCAGGCAGGCAGCGAGCTGTGGACAAAAGGAGCACACAATCAGTAACAGTTAACACAGTTGGGAGAAAAGAAGAGCAAAAATTTCATTTTAAAAGGCAGACAGAAAAATAAAACACATCTTGGCGAAAAAAAAGACGAGATCCAGGCTAAATCCGTAGCACGCGTGTGGCAGGAGTCTGCATGAAATTCTGCTAAAAATATTATCGCATTTCGCAAACAGCCGCTGATTGCATCTCTGAACTTTGTGATGCTCCAATCTAACATTTCGTGGCGTTACTCAATGCCCGACTCAAGCGCAAGTGCTGGTTGTCTTTTAACATAAATAGACCTATATTAAAAACAGCTAAAATGATGCCTATTTGGGAAAGGTTTGAACAACATTGATCTAAACGAGAGGGATTGGTTAGTATCAGTGGCATTCCTAGGTCAAAATTCTTCGAAGTGCTCCAGTCTCGTGCCTCGAAGTTTATATTTCTGTTTAGATACGACGCGTTTGTTTACTTCGGGCGGCACGAAGACTGACTGTATAAGACTCATTTTTCTATCGGCATGAAGAGCTAGGTGTCCGAAATGAATCTACGACATACTGAACACTTTCCGTCGCCCTTTAAAACGAGTTCAAATCAAAGCGAAGAAAGAGTAATGCGACTCAGTTCATACAGATTCATCTGTTCTAATTAAAGTTACGTGGAGGCCGTGTTAGTTTTGTAAATTGGTATTTGTTAAGAATCTTGTTCCAACTTGAAATCACCTGTTTATATTCGGATTGGAGAAGGGGTATCATAAAACTACTCTACCGAAATAAAATAAGATAAAAACAAAGTATGTAGATACTAGTACGTGTCATTAAATTGCGTAAATGTGAATTTTACGTTAAAAATGCTGCACTATGATAAATGAACGAAAGGTAAGAATTGCATCCTTAATATAACGGTCGTGATAACACGAAAAAACCGTTACAAAGCAAGTACATTATAGCCTCGTGTCCCCCCAAGTACAGAACAAGGATAGGGGACTTACAGGAGGGTTATTATTGTGCTAATGCACTTTAGAGACCAGTAACTAAATATTTCTCAGAGCGTAAAAAAATATAACCGCAGTTATATTTGATTTAAAAACGAAAAATTTAAGAAAATATTTTTTATTAAACATCGTCAATAATACGAGTTATTGCGCAATGCTTTTTCATCGATATGATTGTGCGATGATACAATGTTTGTTTTAATTCTTAGCGTTTATTCTCCGGGAGGTCGTCACACCACAGCTAGTGAACAGCTGCTCCCCTGTGTTGCTAACCCTTGCAACGAAAGCCCTGAAGGGATGTACCTAGGTCCCTTCGAGCTGGGGGGTTCAACGAGTGGAAGAAGCGCGTTGAATCTATGAGCTGATAACCTTTGTTGAATCTAATTTGTGACGATACCGGCAAAGTGCGAGGTGTGACATCACTTGAAGAAGAACTCTATATGTACAAACTACAGCAGGTGCTAAATAATTATTTGTCTAGGATGGCAAAAGAATGGTAATTGGTGCATAAAAAATACATCAGGCGCGCGAAAGTCAAATACACCGCGTACGTAGTGTACTACGTCTTCCACGAGCTTCGTGTAATTAATCGAAATGAAAATGTTAATACACGAATAGTACGGTACTGAAGATTTTATTTTAAGTTCCATACGAGGGATCGGAGACAGGCAAATCAAGAGACTGATGAAAAAGACATGTTGATCGATGATACGAATCGACGGTTGTTAAGTAAAGTACCGCCCAGTAATTTGGCAATTGCTTGGAGCATAAACCAGGAGATCAGACGGTTATCGGTTAATTGTCAATAATTTGTCGCTGATACGCTATTGAGTGTTGTTGGCTGAGGTTGGATGCAGATTAACCGCTTGTGAAATGATCACTCGGTGTTGTTGTCAAGTTGGAAGTTGGAAGTTGGATGTCGGGATATCGGGCGCACGGGAGACAACAGTGACGGACGCGAGAGAGTTGTTCTATAATTAACTGCATGTTACAAGAGAAAAACCAAAACAAGCAATTAAGATTGCTGGCGTGGGATGACGAAGTGCGAGGGGAGGAACAGGTACTGACTTAACCACCGGATGGAGGTTCGGATGTTTGCTTTTAATGCGTTTTTTGAACTCTTTGCGGTTCCAAGAGAGCTTTCGGTCCCGCTAAGTGCGGTATGGTATTTATCGTGCAATCATTGACAGCACTCGCCTAGAATATTTAGGATGATGCTGCGCTGCATTCAATGAAAATTGAATACACGATGGGGCTAATCTAGAAACCGTGAAAAACTGTTAATATTAAACGAACGTGCTTGAAGTGTTTATCCCAAATGCGGGGAAATGAAGCAGCATCCTATTTAGATTGCTGCGGAGGTTTTTTGCTCTGATTAAGAGCGCAGCAGGTAGAGAAGGTGGTGCAACCTTCCCACGCTGCCGCTGCGAGCATCTCGACTAGCTACCACCGCATCTTTTGTTGAGAAAACACCCGGCCGGTGCATATGCACGCCTACTTATCTTTGTTTGCGCTCGGTTCTGTTTACCTTTGAGTGATCTCTTTCCTGCATCTTATGTTTTCATTATTTACTTCCTCCCCACTTCCCATCCGCGCTTTCGCTCTAGGGAACACCCAATTTGCTTTGATTTTAAACCCATTGATTACAAAAACCGCATGTACCCTCATTCTGAGGCAGTTCACAGAAGAATAGACTGTAACGTCCATTGCGGTGATTGCATGCTAAACGAGAGAAATAATACGCACGAACAGAAAACAAACAGATATGGAGGGCGGATGAAAGGGTTTAATGTGATCCGATCACGCCAAACTCCCGCGTTCGTTTCGGAACAGAAAACAAAAACATCGCGTTTTCGGTGGAAAACGTTTTCAAAAAATGGCTTTTAATAACAGGAGCGGTAGAAGCTCTTCACCGGGCAGCTTGCTGTAATGGCAGCTTAATGGCTACAAACAGTGTGGGAACCAAACCAACCACCGCCGGCCAGCGAGGGCAGACAGCGGCAGCGGGGCAGCTCGCTTGGGAAAGGATTGCAGGTGAAGTCATAAAGAACGGACGGGATACGGGATGTAGCAGGTTGTGATTGAAAAACTTATTATTCCGGCCGCAGATTACACAGATCGATCAACATAATGCACGGCTTAAATCTTCTTTGTCCGTCTTCGTAGGATTTCGTAAGAGGAATAAATTAACCTACATAATACCTATCCGTCTAACGGTAACAATGCAATTCAAGAACGCATGACTGCAGCTTAAGTCAAATTTCAAAGAATGATTTAGAAGAGCGGGTGTAATCTCCGTTTATGCGCCGTGAACTCAATTCAAAAGCACGATGGAAAAAAATAATATACCTAAACGTCGAAATGTGCGGCAAATGCCTAAACGGTGGCGCGGTCACCGCAATGTGAGACCCAGGAGGTGATAATGCGGAAGATAAATTAAAAATGATCACACGATAGCCAATTTGCGGGCGGAATTCATTAGCGCATAAATATAAATGGAGCGCTTACAATATATTTGATGCTCCAATTCGTCCAATTCATCTGTGTTGCTCACGACTTTTAGACATATGCACGATTCGGTCCACGATTTTACTTCGATATGGAGATGTGACGAGAAGGAAAATATGCTTTTTAAACGGCATGTTTATCGCATGTTGCTCAGTACAACTAATCGAACGAACCATCTAATTGCACTTGCCGATTGATCGCGTGAAACTTAAAATGCAGACTTTTTTCTCATGGAAGAATCAGAACGGATGAAAGATCTGAAGATAATGCTATTACAGACGATTTGAAACCGGTGGGTTTGTTTATATATAAAGTGAAACGTTGTTTTGATGGTCCCGAAGAACAATAGATCATTGTCAATAAGAGGGATTTGCATCAGAGCGTCTTAAGTATTTAACGGCAGTAATTTAAGCATTACCTTCTAACAGTATTGAAAAAAATGCATTAAACAAAAAGCGAAAAAAAAACTTACGTTTAGAACAGTAGTCCCCCTGCCAGCCAGACAGACATATCCGCTCTCCTGATTGAGAGCAAGTGTAATGTCCGAAGCTATCATCTCTAGGTCTGCAGAGGCTGGCGCAACCTTGTCCATAGTAATGAGCGTCGCAGGTCACCCTGTATTCGTAGCGCAGCACCCTCAGGGAGTCGGCAGAGCGGTGCTCTCCGGCTTGCCATTGGTCTGACACTCCCAAGATTGACTGCTTGCTCATCCGGGATATCAGAGAGCCACTGGAACCACCTAAAAACAAAACCAGAGTAAGAAAATCTTCAGGGTTAGAAAGCATAGAACATACGAGTAAAACGCGAGGTACTCATAATGAGAGCGGCAATAATGCAGCCTCCCCGGTCCAAGCTCCAAGCCAGGTCGGCCAGCTTGTGCGATCATAGAACGAAGCGGGTTACGCGAACCTCGCCTCGGGCGCTAACCGCTCACTCTGCTGCTGACTCTGACTCGCCAAGTTCCTTTCCCACGGTGCTTACCTTCCGGTCAGAAGGAAAGTCAAAACCCCGGAGACACATACATCTCAAGTGGGATAATCTTCATTAACTATTCCGACGCCATAAAGTCGTGTTCACTTTAGTTTGTTCCTAACTACAGATAAAGTGTACATTGATGAAAATTTACATTAAATTAGAATAAGCACTTAGTAGTAAAAACGGAATATGAAAGGTTTAATTAATCAAATTCCATAAAACATACCTAGCGGATATGCACATCTGTTTATACGGTGACAAAATAGCATATGATCCGGACACCATAAATTCAAGGAGGTAATCCGAGAGAACGACTGCCGAGAATCTTCGCAGGATGCGAACGTCTCATTGACAAAAAGTACTAAGCGATAAACTAGTCTCCCATTTATACAAAATCAAAGCCTATAAAGCTGATTTTTCAAACGTCTAATTGTGTTAAGAAACAAAGCGATCAAATAATCAATTGGCTTTCTAAATGGATGGCGGCTCAAGTAGAGGTTTACAAAAGCACGAAATATCTATAAAGATAATGCACGGTGGAGCCAATTCCGCGGTCTGGGTGGAGGTGTAGAGGCAGCTAGTCGCTACACAGTACACATGTAGGTATGTGGAGCGGCCGACTGTGGGATAATATGTAATTATGAGTAGAGATGAGATCGGCGGGCGGAGGAAGATAAAAATAAGATGAAAATAAATAAACAGGAGTCCGGCAGGGAGGCGTGGCGCTTCCAGGTCGCTGGATGCTCGGAATCAGGAGGCTGCGGGAATTAGGTGACTTATGGACCAACTCGGTTCACTATCAGCATTATCACAGATGTGCTGCGATTTGTTATTTTTAATCTGTCATAAACGGCCTTGTAAATATTCGAGTTATCATTTTGCTCCCTTAGTTAAATCTATAAACCGGAAAAAAAATACATGCAAGAAAATACGCGCTCAGTCTTATTATACATCGCAGACCGAAAAAACTAGTTTATTAATCTCTGTGAGAGTATCTCTGGTAATGGCGTGATTGAACGAGGTTTTTTCCTCATCTGTCGAAGAGTCGATCGCGTTTGGGTCAATCGTTGAGGCATTATTAGCGGTAGCGGTGCAGCATCGTATTTGAATATTTTACCGGATATGGCTAGTGGTCGAGCATGCGAAGTTAGCCTCCGTTCACAAGCTGATTTAAATATTATAATGCCTCATCATATTCAATACTTAAGAAGTTTTATTGTTTGAGTATGATTGGACGATGTCTCGGGGCTAGATCTGCATCGGCTACTGGCTTCGTGTGTGCTTGCCTGTACCTTTAATTGTATAATAATTCGGTTTGAGGAGTGATGAGCCCGGGGCTAGTTCCACACGCCCGACCGGCCGCCTGGCCAGTGGCCGCCCGCCACACGCAACGGTATTGTTTGTGTTGCTGCCTGCGTTTGTCCGAAACTTCCTCGTGATGGAACCCATTACCCGTCCTGGCCCGGGGCACTTCAACCAACTTTTTATAGACGATCTCACCTTCATTCATGAGCAGCGGGCGGACTGGGCGCTGTGCGTTATCGGAAAGAAATCGAAAGCGGGGGCGAAGCCCGAGGCAAGCAACCCCATCGGAAGCTCGGTTCATCAGATTATTGAAATTAAACAATACTATAATATAACAACGATATTACTAGATACGTGATAATTCTATAAATTAAAAGAAATGAAAAGAATGATCATTCCTGAGAGTCTCACCCGATGCCCATTAGATCTGTCAGAAGTTAAGATGAAATCCATCGCAGCGAACAACGGGCGAGTGATATATATTATTTAAAAATAATTATGGGTTGCGTGGCGCGCACGATAATTCATTACCTCTAAAAGCAATTATGAGAAAATCAGATTTGGTGGATGTTCACATTCTCCGGACTAGGTAATGGTTCGGAGAAAGAATAATGATTATGAATAGCGGGGAAGCAGAAGGGATCGGAGGACCAGAATGTGGGCGTTTGGGAGTCCGAAGGGCGGGGCCTGGAACTCTGGGAGAGCGGGCTGGCGGGCTCCCGGAGAAGAACAAAGCCTTCTCGTGAATTATTACTACCGGGGAATTAATGAGAATACTCAAACCGACCGCAATATTTTCGCCGTTCATTATCGACTGATACTTTGTGGTATATTTATTGTTACTACAAAATTATTTTTTCGAGAATAACTGCTTTACATTATACCTAGATCTGCAGACAGTCGTGTTAAAAATAGGCATTAGAGTGTGCGAAGTTGAATACGAGTATGTAGCCAGAAAATCATATTTTAAGAGAAAACCAACAGCTGTCTTTCGGCCCTTAGGTAAGCATAAATAATAAGATGCATTCGATTCTAAGGGATAGAAAGAGATAAAGAAGGAATATTCCGAAGACGTCGGCAGCTGTTCTCGGACAGTTGCTGTCCTCCCCCGAGCGATATTCCCGGTCGGGGATGAATCTGGTAACGCCATTACACAACGGACAGTTTAAGCCACGAATATACATTCACGAAGGGAAGAAATGCATTCAATCATAGCGGGTAAGGAGTCGCACAAAAAGAAATAGCTGTGCGCGTGTAAACAATTGCCAAAGAAAATGTTATCGTTATAATAATAGAAAACTTACAATTGACACAATGGCAAAAATCTCTGGCAGGAATTCCTTTGTTGGGGGGGGTACATCTTGCGCAAAGATCCGACATACACCTGGCTAGCTTATTACGCAAAACGATACCTTCGAAGGGAAGGCTTTAGGGTCATTTTAGCCGACGGCGAGACTTTTGGGCCAAGATAAACGGAGAGCGGAGGGGCGAGGCACGCGGCCCTTCTTAAAATGTAATATTTGTCCAGGTTACTTGTTGTTTAGCCAGTCTGTTAGCAGATGCATGAAATCTTTGCCCGGATAGGTTTAACTTTCCACGCGACTTGGACGATAAATCATCGCATTCAAGATGTACGAGTTATTTAACAGAGGAAAAGAACTCCAGTTTCGTCAGCGTTAACTCTGTGGCAGACTGTTTATTAAAAAAAAATAAAAAATAACATAATAAAAACTCAACACACATGCGGAGCTCATCTTGGATTATTATATGGTACGGTCTATTTTTATAAAGTGGGCTTACAGGCGGCAGGTTTAAATTAGTGGGACATCTGATGCAGAGCGGGCACGAGGTATTACAACACCCTCTTCCTGTGTTTAATTAATATGATAAACTACTTATGATCACAAAGATCGGAGGTAAACCATATGCAGCGACCTAATCTCAGCATATACAGAGTGTATCCAGGAAGATGCCGGAAGGTAGCAAGCACCAGGAGGAGGTGGTGACAGATGTCACGCACATGTGCCGAGAAACAAGTAGCTAATCATCCGCAGCGTCGTCCTCTCCCTTCCCTTAACCCGTTAAAGCACTCATTAAATTGTGACGTCACGGTAGTACATTCTTAGAAAGTACAAATTGTTTATTGTCCAAAATAATTAGTAACAATAAATACGATACCCGTTGTAAAATAAATAAAATTAAAAGAATGGACGCTGAAGGCATTACAAATAAAAGAAGCTGTTCCTGATATAAATACGTTTGCAAATGTTGCGATTATCATATCTCATTCACTTCACACATATAATTATTTCAATTTGATAAGTTTTATTAATACAGCGTAGAATTCGAGGTTAACGGGCTCAGTGGTTTGGGCCGATCGGGGAATTGTGCCAAAAAACCAACGGAAAACTTAATAGGCAATTTGAAAGTAAAATACGTTCAGACGTTTCGGTCAGTTAGTAATGATAATTGCGCGGCGGTTTGGGCTAGAGGTCCAGGGTTCGACACCCATGCGTTTATCACGGCTAGCTGTGGTGGTGGAGAAAACCAAAAACCGGGGAATCAAAAAAAACAAATCGACAAATGTAGAAAAAGCAATCCGAATAATAAGAAACCGCAGATCAAAATAAATGATGGACGGAGATGTTCGAGAGCAAGTCGCTCGATACGCACCAGTAAGTGAAGTAATGGCTCGCCACTGAACAAGTCTTAGTAAGTCAGAGCACCAGGGGCACATAAAGATTACACGGCTCACCTGAACTCTATAATTAATATATCGATGCTGATGACACGAAGGAAGAAGGACATTTACTTAGTTGTGTTCGACTTATTTAAATTATAATGAAGAGTGGATGAAAATAGAACATACATCATGATGTCATGGAGCCAGAGACAGAGGTAACCCTATCAGATACCGGGCGACCGGAGTACCAGGGTACCAGGCGACAAGGCGACACGTTCCGTCTCTCGCACACGGAACGGGTTTGGTCCGATTGTCATACACGAGTGTGTCTTGTCATAAATAAGTATATATCAACAACCTGTCGCGGCCTATAAACGGTGCGCGCTGTGACATGCCGTACTGCATTGCCCAATGCATGATCCGCACTGCACTCGCTCACTGACGCATTTCAAACAAACAAACAAACAAACAAACAAACAAACAAACAAACAAACAAACCAACTAACTAACTACACATGAGATCTTATTGAGATAATTGCCGCGTTGAAAATATCGTCTCTCGAAACAGTTACGCAAATCAACTCGAAGCATGAGTCGGAAAGGTAATCAGAAACGTATAATGTGGAGATTTCTGCAGAGGTGGAAAGGTCTGCACATCTATATATGACTACGTCAGCTGACAGGGTCTACAAATCAAGCTTTTGACGTTGAGTATACGCGGAATAGAGCGAAACGTCAGTTTTTTGACGTTCCTTATGCATTCCGAGGGATCGGGGTGCAAGGACTTGAATGCAGCGGTTTGATGACTCGCGTAGGTATCGTATCATATATTTATGTCCGAGCAGCGTGCAGTATACGGATTCAACCAGGACGGCTGGTGAATACCAAATGCAAGGCACACTGGCAACCGTGTGACCAATGTGAACCGTCACCTACACAACACCACATACTACAGGCATCCTCTAACTCTAAAAGGACACGACCAGCGAGAAACGAATGCCAAAACGTTATTCCGTTGAATGGCTGTGACGTAACAGGCAATACCGGTGAAATGTATGGAGCAAACTCATCCGTCAACATTGGAACTACGTTCAAAATAATACAACTCAATGGAAATCACCGATTAAAATCAACATTGTTTCCATTTTCCCAGCATCATTGGTGTTCGTTTCCAATCATTCTTCAGAAGTGCATCATCATGTTTTGATCAAACGGTTATATAAATAGAAAAACTATTAATTTAAAAAAATTAAAATAGTATTAATTGAGCTATTTTAACAGATTAAGTTATATTTACTTTTTGACAAATTATTGATAAAATACGTGATGCTGAAATGGTGGGCTGCCCAGCTCTGAAACGTACGTTTACTATTCAGAAACGAAAGGACCGATTCATTCAGGGATCGCTTCCGATTGACCGTTCATTGAAATCTATGACCGCTCAGGAAAAAGTATTTTATGGGTAAACATGCCGGGGGTTCGTAACCGCTTGCATTTGCCATCCATCAGCTGTTCCGAGTATTTTATACCGTGTGTGTGTTACCTACATTATAATATGATGTATTATAGTGCAGGGAAGGAGCCTCGGAGAAGTTGGCTTGGGGATACTAGTTTGTATATTATTACATTGTATTGTAGAGCGGTTAATTGCACAACTGTAGCGGTGTTCACTAGACCAGCAATGTGCAAAAGCTGTTTATATGGAATTTGAAAGCGTGCATATTTTAATAAAACCTGGTGTGAAAAGGACGCCGATTAATAAAACCGATCTTCAAATAACTTACTTTATATAATTAGAAATAGGTATATTAACCATAAACATTATTGGGGGTTGGGACTGTACTATATATCGGAGGTTTATCAATACCTTATCGGCATTAATTGGTGCAATATTCATCTACCCGGCAGTAATTAAAGGCGGGACTAATAATTTAATAAAAACCTTATAAGACAATCCGACCGGAGAATTTTAATTGAGAGCGTATTCGATCGGAGCCGTGATCCCTTCTCACCGGAGAGAAGTTACGCCTCACTAAAAAAAACTCCAATAAATACTTAACCTCAAATAAATTCAAAAAGAAAAAATATATCTCTGGACTTACCACCGGATCGTGAGGTCTCATTGGAGTCGTGCCAGGCTTCGACGATCAGAGAGAATGTGCCCTGTGGAAGAGAAAAAGAGACATCAGATTAAATTTTCCTGGAGAAAGAGCAGTGCGGGACTAGTAGGTCAGTGGGGTTAAGCAGTGTCTGTACAGCGCTTGGCTCGGCACTCGCAATCGCTTATGATGATCGATTGTGGACGTGGACGTACCGCGGCGCAGACTGAACCAGGACCGGGACCAGGACTCCAGCCAGCCAGGTCCGAACCTGGAAACCCGCAACCGAGAGGCAACAGACACACTTCTAAACAATCATCATCACAACGCCGAGAATTTCACACACTCCAATGGTTAGAGTATACACACACGGGCTAGCGGACATGCCAGACCGAACAATATGCAAACAAGAAACAAAACTCGAGTTCTTCTCGAGAGACAACATCAATATTGACACACCTCGTCGAGTGGACGGATAAATAGGATGGACCGAGGAACGAGGCTTTAATAATATGTTTTCTCAAGTGGTCGTCGGTTTGTTTTAAATAATTTGTTTGCTCTTTGCTCGCGTGGTTCGGAACGGACACGTCGGAAGAACAGGACGATTTCTAAAGCAGATAGATACACGGCTAGAAATCACCAATCAGAACGAAAAATATAAACTAAGTATCAAAAACGAAACTCTGGTACCACTTGTCTACTGAGACACCTAAAGATTTCATATATAAATAGACTAGTGATAAACTGATAAAGGCAGTTCGTGACGTCTCTAGAATAATTGAAAAAGTCGTTCTCAGGGAAGATTTGAAGTTAAATAAACTAAACAGAAATGATTGATGGAGCGTTGGCAAAAACAAACGCGAGTGTAATCCAAGGATGTCAAACATGGCAAATAATAATCGGAATTTTTCACGGCTCGCTTTCCATTTTAACGTTCGACGGTGGACGCGCTTTGCATAGGCAACCATAATAATGTATTATTCTTGTTACAAACTTCAGTTCCACGAACCTCTCGACAGTTAAGTGCTTTAAGTTCGATTTAGGTGAATGTCCAGTTAAAAAATAGGACGACCGTTTAAGTACCTATTTCTCATTCATTGGGATCTCAACAGTAATGTCTAAATCTAAACAATACGTACGTTGAAAACCGTCATCGTCTCGTTTCCGTTCACACACAGCTTGGAAAGGTCCGTCAGTCCCTTTGATAGACAAAAATGTGCAGCGAGACACGGGGTTACCTAAAATCAGATCCGCGCTGGGCGAGAAAGCTGAGCAGTCACCCGGCAGTCGACCAAAAGGGTTAGTTAGACTTGAGACTTCGTCGCAAAGGCGTTAATGTGATTTGACGAGTTTTGCTTGTTGGCCTCTCACTCTCGCTCCACGTTTTGGAGCCAGGAGGTTAGGTCTTTAAAAAGCCGGAGTGTATTCAAAGCGGCGCGCTCCTACGCGATCGGAATGCGCGCAACCGTTCCCACCGGCGAATTTTAGCCGTACGAAATTTCAATTGGAATTAATACGTTAATCGAATATGGGGGACGCATTCCGCGCCCGTGGCAGCTTCCCACGATAGTTGGCGGCGAGAACCGACTCGATGCTGTATACTCAGGGTAGTTGGGATGCAAGGGTTGGAAGTTGAAAGAACTTTCAAGTCCTGGACTTTAAGATCCTGATCTCGATGTGTTGACTGACCTATTTGGGCCATACCTACTGAATGTCATTGAAATTGTTCCGTTCCATAATATCGATGGCTGCCTTTTTGCCTTGTAATTAGAGGCTGCTTCGTTGTTATCGAAGCCTGGGAAAAAGTTCCCTGAATGCCATTGACTATCGACAATATTATTGTTCGGTGACCTTCCTATATTTTCATTAATAAAAAGTACGAAATGAAAGGAATGGTAAATGCCACTCGTGAGCCGTGTGAACCAATTCACGATGGCACAAACTGTTGTCTGTTCAATTCACTCAATCAGTGCATACCGTACTATTGAACAGTCCGCGGACGCACAGTTATCATCAGAGCGCATCTGTATGAGAAACGCCATGGGATTCTGGAAATGCAATTAAAATAATACAATGCTTTAAAAGTGCACTGTACCATATAGTTTAGTCCTGCCGGTAATGCAAATAATGACTTTATATTCTAACGGAGCCAAACTGTCCGTTCCGAGCGGCTGACTCGCAACGAGTAAAGATATTCGATACAAAGACAAACTGTTTTTTTGGATGACATTTAAAAAGGAAATGATATATTATGGTGTGGTAAAGTTGTCAGGAGGCTGTGGTAATATATTATTAATTAAACGTTTTCGAATAAAATAAAAGCTGCCGATGAGGCGGCAGCCGAGGTACCTACCTATAAATACTGGAATCTCCGAATATTTAATGGGGAAAGAAGATACGACCGCACATAAAAAAGCGCGGTTGTCAAAAAGGGACGAGAAGAAACACGAAATACCGACTGGAAATAAAAACCTCCGCTCGTATCTCGGTACAGGATCTGAAATTCTCCACGGAGATGCATCTTGTTGTCGCGGCAGGTGGAGTAAGGAGGCTGGACGCTGGGTGCTGGACCGCTGAGCGCAGAACCAACAACATCCCATCAAACCGGTCCGGATAAGTGTTACTGTCTTACTAGATTTACAGATCCCGCTAAATTTCCTCTCGCTTTTCCACGCGGCTGTTTTATTCGACCAATAAAAATATTTTGCTTCATCCCAATGTCAACATTACATTGAATAACTTTATGAAAGTCGAAACATAATGGAACTAGAGAAGCTGCGAAACTATTCACCTCAGCGATGGAACAGGACGCGATAGATCTCACGTTACGGACTAGAATTAGCATACTTCGCAAATGCGGGTGTTTAATGAATGGAATTGGGACATGTACAGTGGACACGGACACGGATAGTGGAAGTTGTACAGAGTTGTGCATTCGTTATAAAAATGCCACGGGAACCAGGAGTTGTGGAGTCATGTTGCGGCGACACCGGCGAGTATAATTCGGTCAAATGCAGCATTGGCATTGTTTGAAATGTGGTCATTCGCTCTAGGTGACGGATCGGGTTGCATCTAGCTATGAGAATAACAGAGAAATGGTGCAATGTATACTTTTCCTAGTCCATTTGACACCGATGGTCGTGGTACTAAATGCCAAGTCATATTCCTGAAACTCATTAATATTTCAATGCTGTTATAACTTTATAATTCATTCTCAAAGATGAGAATTTGTATTAATAATATTGAATAAAAAATGCGATGAAAATCCGAATAGGGCTGTGAGTTTGTTTGGAATTAAACATACACTTGGAAAGGATGATGGCTCAAGGTTCTCCGATGTTACTCTTATACTCTGCTTTGTTTACCGCTACATCATACATAACTCAATATGCACTGGAACACGTGGCGAGTTCACAGCTATGTAAAATGTTCTACAATTAACCGTAATTTATCGTTGTAAAAATAAATCTACACTTATTACCAATTATCCCCGCTTATAACGAAATGTCGACATTGGGATGTCGCGATCTTTTGCAGCTAAGAGAGCGAATAATCGATCGGACACAAATCTTCATTTGGAAAAATAAATAAGAATAAGAGACGTCTAGGATTGTATAACATCGCTACCTGGAAATCAATAATCCGAGACGAATCTCTAATTTGGAACTGAGAAACGATTCGAATTGTCTACGGATAGAAATGGACCGGAGGAATGTCAGTTGCGAGTGAATGCAAAAGCACATAGAGTTTGGACGATGATTTACGATGGAGTCATATAATCATTAAGTTCCAAGCATCTTTATGATCGCAGCTCATTGTCGCTTTTTGTGGAGATTAGCCATTCCGCTTTCAAACAGCCATCGTCACTCCATTCTCTGACGGGAATAAAGCAAAATAGCTACCGATTTCAGACAAAGGGATTTTAATGTATTATTTATTATTTTACGAGCTACCCGTACTGCCTTACTGCCGTACTGGAGTGATTCACCATGAAAGAGGTGGTGTTGTAAAAATATCATCGGCCATAATAGAGAGGAGTGGGGGCAAAGCAATAAAATGTCTCCAACGGCCGTAAATCTATGGGACGGTTCCGGGTAAATGGAATACACGGACAGGACAGTGCGACGTGATCGATGTAATTGAAACGTTCCACGGAAAACAAAGCAGACCTGTCAGTTTCCAGATTTCGGTAGCATATTACTAAAGGTGATGAAAACAATAGCGACAACATTATGCACAAACAAACAACAGCAATGACCGTTTGTTTGTTCCCAAGGATACCGTGCAGATTTAAATAGCGGGCCACTGCAGTAGCCACAACCAGTGGGCACTGCAGGCAGGACAACAGCTGACCGGAAAGAGCCATTGCATTAATTCCTTGTGCTTTAGAAGTTGAGACAGATGGCTTGTCCTGTTAATTGATCGGTAGCAATTAAGCAACGGGCGCAGTAATAATTAAGGTTGTCTCGCGAGAGGTCAGACCCGAACACGACATTTAAAACTTTTCGACATCTGCTCCGGATTTTTGGCAATTGAATAATATCTGATTAGGGCGCATAAAATCACGCCTCGGTACATTTACAAACGTTGCGTTATTCCATTATAATTTAAGACCAAAATTTTAGTACCCGTACTAATCGGCCTTCTTGGGCGCGGTTTGATACTCGGTTGATTATTTATAGCGATCAATTGTACAGGTCGACATTTGAGTAATCATTTGACTCGGAGCCAAGCGGAGCGAGATCTCTCTCAGCGGCCGGTGGCAGCGGTTGGATGGAAGATCCAGGAACGCATACTATTAAATGATCTAATAACTGAATGTATACACACGGTAGACTTAGAATTGGTGTAACTGGCAAAATAAAAGAGACGAGGACAGGGTCTGAAGATCTGTAGGCGGTCGTGAGGTGTGGAAGATGGAGGACGGAGCATTCGTCCCGCACGTTCATCTCACAATGGGTCCAGAACTCGGAACCCGCCGGCGTCATTCCTCGCCTGTGTGAAACTGAAACCGTGAACAGCGGAGATTCATCCCGTTACCAAACGGCGCGACAGACCGTGTGAAAGTGACTTTTTGTGTCAAACGGGGGGAAAATGCAAACAATTTATCTTTTTTATCAGTGATCTTGCTAAAATATCCACCTACCAAATGAAGGCAAATATTATTCGATTGAAAAAATATACAGTCTCGTTGTCAAAAACCACTTAGCCGAACCATGTCCTACGACCCCAAACATTCAACTTATTTCATCTTTTTCATCTATAACAGTCCTGTAAAAATCGCAAAAAATTGTCAAAAAAAAAACTTGAAATATAGATCGCCATCATACAATATTTACTTACTTGCTACCGAACGGTCATCAATCCCCATTGGGAAACTTCTCCCACATTTCTAATATTTCATCTTCAAATCGGTTCCCCCTCATTCGAGCAAAAAAATTGCCTTCCGCTGGACATTTTTTTCATATGGACTTATTCTATTTCCGAAATGTTTGCCAAGGAACCTTGGACAAATATTAAAGATATGAAAAGAATATACAATTTCAAGTGTATCCGTTATTATTCTTTACCCCCCGAAGTTTACATAGTAAATTGCTACTTCACTAAAAAACACAGGATATTGGGGCGGGGGGAAGGACAATATGGAATATCATGTTCGAATATTCAACGATTTTATTCATTGAACTATAAAATAAAACGTATCCGTGATGCCCTGTGTTAAAGTGAATTATTCATAATTTCTTGATTATCAAACTCATTTCACATTGTAAAACATAATGTCTAAAAATTCGCGAAAATAATGAAATTTCATTTTAGTGGATCAAGTGCGGCGATAGCTTGAAAATAAAATATACAGGAATAAAGGAAAGGCTGACACGCAAGGGTCAAGCACGTGTTTATACAGTATTGACCACCAACTAAAGTGTGCCATTACACGGTGGGCTATTGGGGGAAAAGTAAAAGAGAAACACGAGTACTTAGTACTCGTTATTCTATTCGGTATAAAGTAAATGCAGCACAACAGAACTGTTATGACGTCTGTGTTTTTATGGCAGATTCTTTAAACATTCAGAGAGTCTTAATGCCTTTGGACTAAAATGTACCGCTTAATCAGAGGCGGGTAATTATCATGGCCACAATCCTATATACTGGGAGATGCCGTTAATTGTAGGAGGGAACCGTGACTTGGGGCATTCATTTAGCGGGCGCACAACGAGCGTGAACTCTTAACCGATAAATTACCACGTAACAATGAGGGATCATCACAACAAACGGCTATAGGAATAACAATAATTACCCGACAAAAAGCTCGGAGAAATAGAAAACCAGCATCTGTTCGTGGATATGTAAGGCATTTGAATGCCCCTTTATACATTTTACACATACCAGCAAACGATTAAACAACGGAAGCAAAAACCACTTTGGCAAACAATGAAGAAACCTTGACAATAACGAGATCAGCGCGGAATTGTTCCGTAGATTGTTTTACTGATTAATCGGCGAATATTAAAAAAATGTTATTAATAAGGCAGATTATCTTATGGCCCATTAATAAGAAATGGAATTGAAGCAGAAAATTTAATCATCTTTGAATCTGTGAAGAATTGCTCCGAAATATAATTATAAAAATAATAAATTGACAAAAAAGCGATCAGCAAACCATCAAGTTATTATTCTTGAAAATAGAAATCGTCCTACCCTCCTGGGTAATCGTACCCAAGTTAACAGTTGCACGCGGATTTTAACCTTATGGCTAAACTAATTTGACAGTTTAATCCTTTTCCTTTTCGAATGCTTCCCGGTGAAGCCCGAAGGTACAATTCTGCATGACATCTTGCAAGCGGCAGGACTGGCAGGAATAGCAAAAAAAAACTCGCCCCATTTTTACATCAGTGATTGGTCTTAAAGGCTTGTTTTAGTACTGCCAAAACAATGAAACGCATCGTGAGAAAAATCATAATGGATATCTTTTAACCTTTATTGGCCAATATAAACTTTGATGAGCCAAACAATGTTGGGTGCTCCTAATTTAAATGGCTGCATTCGAATCGCAGAGAGAGTTGGCAATAAAGCGCAATATAAAAGAAATTGACCGCATAATTCATATACAGAACCGATAGCGGTGAACTACTGCTGAGATTTTATACTTATAAATATCAATTAAGATAATAAACGGAGAATATAATATTTTATTATAAATAAGATGATGATTATAATCCCACTTCAAGCGGGAGTAAGCGTTGTCGGGTCGTCACTAATTAGGGAGTTAGAAAAAAACAATGCAGGAAGCAGTTGTGCTGTCGAAATCGTATCGAGGAAGTACAGTTACGATTGGCTGGATATGTTTTTTCAAAGTCCACAACGCAAGGTAAGGATCCGTCAGTCAAGACGAGGGCCATCTGTTGGCTGTCACTGGAGCCTATGCCGGTGGCAGTGGGGATGGCCGGCGGAGATGGTTCTGCTCAGGTAAACACCCGACACATCTTGTGAAAACCATCTGCTGTTTCCTTTTGCTAAGCCAGGAACCTATGAAACGCCAAACCAAAACGAGATGCACTAAGTAAACGCTTGTTCCTTCGAACGTTTATTTTTGAACTACGCGAATGTAAGGACCAATTTGATGAGATGATAAGATGAGCGCAGCAGATCGTGAAATTGCTAATAAACAATGCCTTTATTTAAGAATATGGCGTTTGTTTGTTTTTTCATAGAATTCTACTGAATCTAAACGGATGTACATATTAGAATGATAGAGGTAAAACACGTTTAATGATTGATAAATAATATCTAAAAAAAAAAAAAAAAACATTTTTTTGTTTTCCTTTTACATACTAGTTTAGGAGTGATGCAGTGTTCATTTGAAATAAAATTTAGTGTGAAAAGGGTTGAAGAGGTTAAGATAATGGGGAAGTGACTTACCGGCCAGGCGAAGTCGAAGGGGAACCTGATTGGGTTGACGAACCCCTCGACTCCGTTGTCGGTCATGTTGACCGAGTTGTCCCCGAGCACAGGGGTGGTTACGTCCCCGAAGGTACAGGGCGACGTGGTGTCGATATTGGCCTGGTAGTGCTTCAGGCACACCCGGAAGCGGGTCCGGCAGGGCAGCGGGCACGGCGCGCCCGGCGCCACGCGCCCGCCGGCGCAGCACGCGCCCCCCCGCCCCCGCCCGAGCGCGTTGTTGAACGTCTTCAGTCTCAGCTCGAACAGGCCGGAGCCCGACACCTACAAACACGAACAGCATCATTAATACACAGGATCATTGCTATATGGAATACAGTCAGGACCAATACTGTATAGTATATGGAACATAGGTCATAATATCATCAATAGAGGGAAACATGCATCAAGGACAGAGTTAATGGAAAAGTTGAGTGATTGAAACCAGCACTAAAGGAGAATGAATAGATCTAATGACACAAATAAAATCAAAAGCCGCGAGGCACGAATACCGTCCGGATAAGTGAATTATTTATGAAGACTTCTAGACGCTATCGGATCATCGCGGATAATCGATCGTCTAATAAAAAAAGGAACAGAACACAAGGACAACGAGTCTAGCGGGCGTGAGACTGCTAAAATTGCCTCGCAAACAACGGAAAAAGTTTCCCAGAATTCCGATGGCGGTAATTATTCATTCCCATATCCCACATCACTGCCGACCCCAAAACACATAACACCTAACAGCCACAGCTCGGCAAACTCGCCGATCGATTGTACCAGCGATGACCAACATATTCTGTACCAACATATCAACTCATTATTTTACGCCAATCCACGCCATACCACCTAGTCTACTTCTTTTCAAACCTACCCTTTATTAAATCGCTTTCATGGCTAGACATTGTGCTCAAGTTTCGAGGCTCGTGAATCTCAATACCAAACACGTTTTTAGTGGGTCGAGTTGAATACTTAATTTACCGTCTTACAAATTGTGAATCGACTCTTTTACTTATGCAAATATTCAATTCGGACACGAAACGAGGACAGTCATGTTATGATGAATGATGCTTTCACGATCGGTGGAGGTTTCATCGTAAAACTGCCACCGAGGTTTATTTAAAGAAACTGCCACAAAAAGCGGAGGGTTTTATGAATTCACAGATTCCCTTTTAGGGACGGGATTCGACACAATGTGGAAGTTATACTTATGCACACATCCGCTTAAAACAGAACACCCCCATCGGAGAGGCAAACACGATAGCAGGAGGTAACACGGTTCTAAACAAACTGGGACAAACAATACCCCCACGCTTTACAGATCCTGTGAGGACATTCGAATAGAAAGCTTGCGCAACAACTGTGCGACAGGCTCAAGCTAGAGTAGAATAGTACCCAGCTCGAGTACAGTATGAAATATTAATTCCACGGTAGTTAGATGCAGGGGATGAAATAGGGTTTAATGTTTGTCCAAGCGTAAAGAGCAAGTGGGGAATAGGGGGCGTCTGTCTGCAGTGGGCTGTAGCTGTAGGTGAGGGACGGCCGTGGGGTTAATCAAACACCATTGTTGGTTTACTCGAATGTAAATTGACAGTTGGCTGATGGGAGGGGCGATCGAGTGGACTGCTGTGTATTATGCACATTACACTTGTACCAAAATGCTTCGGTATTTCGCAACCAAATTAATACTTTCATAGGTATCTCAGATTCTTTTCTGTAGCTGTTTAAACGTGGACAGATATCGATTCGACAAAGCCGGCTATTTAATTAATTAGTGGAAATTTCTATAACGCCATGTACAATCAGGGGAATACTAGTTACGCGATCGATAGTTGATTAAAGGGGAAACCGTTGTAACACTACACCTTCCATTTACGGTGGCACAATTGATGAAATACAATTTATCCCGAGGTACACTTATCCCCGCCCTTCCGACACTGTATCCACATGGGCATTCAACTGAAATGGGCAAGAATGTACAATAATTGTGGAAAACGATTCTAAAGAATTGAAAAAATAGGTCCTTAAAAGAATTGCAGGCAACAACTTCAAGGCCTTTCCCAGCAGATATACTTAGTATGTGTGTTATATAGTGAACCGTTGGATCTGTCATTACAGCCATATAGGGAAGCAGCGGTCTGGAGGTCTTGTCAACGGTGGGTAGAATGAGGTGCATAAAATGTTTATTATTTAATGTCGGAATACTACGAATGCCCTCGGAGACCTATTATGAACAACTGTCATCGCCTTGTGCCGCACTAACGTACTCGTACAATAGCATACATTTTACAATGGAGCAAGTTTTAACATTAATTGCATAATACCATAGGAACGAGAATTTATAAATAACATCGAGTCATAAGTTCTGTACTTCTTGAAATAATAATTGTCTATAGATGATGTCAGTTGGATTCCTCTGGCATATTTTCGGCTTTACTGAATTCGATGTAAATTCTATTCAGACAACCGTGAAACGTTCTCATTCGAAACCTTAAAATTCCTCGCAGTGGTACATGCATAGTCCCGGCTGAGTCACCGCACTACATGGCACTGTGCAAATCTGTTCGTCCGATACACTACACCTACACTGTACACTGTAAACTGCACTGTCTTTATACTACTCCACACTAAGGACGAGGAGTACAACTAGCCTAGCACGACTTGCAGGAGTCGAGCAGCGCGCGCTTTGCACTCTGTACGACTTTAGGCTGATATTCGTTGAAATAGTTGCAGAATTCATGGGAGAGCACAAGGGAAAAGATTCACTTTGTGCGGTTAGTGTGGGAATTGCACCAGCAAGGAAAGAAAAGGACGGGCTGTGGTGTAAGAAGGCCTCCGGTTCAATGTTTAGCGGAGCCGAGTTATGGCATGCAGGCAATAGGCAGGCCGCTGGAGGCGTGGGCCACTGTTGTGAAATGCTAATTGTAGCTATACCGTACCTGAACAGTAACAGTCGGCAATGGGTTATTATTTATCGTATTGTGTATGGGGGCAGTATTCGACACCGGATATTGAGCACTAATGAATCAGGGATTAGAAGTCATTATTCCCCGCCCGCCCACATTGGGATCTATATTTATATCTAATGATTTTACTCTTCGGGATTACCTCTTCCCACGATGCATTCGCTCATTTTGTATCATCTGCTAAAGATGACACGCTTGAAGCCATTTTTCAGCGAAAGTGTTTGGCAGTGATTGATTTCGAGGTTACCTGCTTTATTAAACATGTAAATGTCAAAGCTTCAGCAATCCTAGTAATGTAACACACCTTTGTCGTAATGCTTCTGTATAAAAAGTCGAATACCTGTACCGAAGAGCAGGCATTGTACCTTGTGCCGGCATGATTTGAATGGAGTAGAAATTGAATTTGTAAATAAATGATGAAGTAGAATCAGCCAGCGGATAGGAATCGAATCGATAACTGGAAACAAATTAGAAAGAAATAATTGATCGACGGAGTACGGTAAGAGTACACCTGTCAGATCACGATGTTGTTTGCGGTACCATTAGAGAAGTTCCAATATTGACACTGGACATATTCCGACCATCTTCCGAGAGACAATAAACATCTCTACTCCGAGTGTATTTACGGTTCAAATTTGTGCAGTCACACAAATAATAGAGATACAATGGAGATATGAACCATGTTCGCTTTCGAATCTACAGTTCTATGAATAATCAATGTTGTTATAACGGCAAGTTCTACGACTGATCTGTACAGGTGATTCGATGGACATCGCTGTCGTGTTCGACATCCAATAACAATATTCATAAGCGCCGGGTGAAGTAAGTCAGTATAGACGGAGACACGTAGTGAACTAAAATACTCCGGGGATCTTCAGTCAAAATAAAAACAATCGGAAGTACGCTACAGTCGGTATTCTCAAGTCCAGAGTAAATTTAGAATGGATATACACTTATTATAGTATAAAAATGTTTTCGCTAGAAATAGTCGGGTGGAGCCGACGCGACGACACGAGAGGCGCCGGAAACTTCACGTTCAAATCTTATAACTGAGGATTTATAGATATGGCAAAGGCAGGAGTATTTTTGTGTAACGTAAATCAATGTCCATAAACACGCCGTCGTAAATTGTTCCGTGAGTGATGAGCATTTTTATTCCAGTGTTTGAACAGGCAGTACGAGTTTGTTTGTTTGATCAAATGGTTGGAGCAAATTTACGGAAATCGCTCAACTCGCTCGCTCCAACCTCCAAGCAGAGGAATGACGGGAACATTACGACAGAGTTAATTGCAGCGGAATATTCACGGGTCGTCGTGGTTCCCAGTTCCCACGCTGTGCGCTGGTGGCCGGTAGCACTAGGCTAGGTAAGAGGTAGATACGGTACTGCGGCCATTCAGTCTTCAGTCAGCGCGGTCGCCAAAAACAAAGGTCCGATTAAAGGTAATCGGTAACAGAGAACAATAACTGCACCTAATTGCGGATCAACTATTCATTTCGGGGCCCAGTACCAGTGCGCCGGTCGCAGAAGCGCGCTCTCGTCGGCCGCAATTATACGGAAAATACACAAAGGCCCGAACGGTTAATTAAATGGAACCGCCGAACCCATTGTAAAGTCACAGGTGAACCAGCCATAGAGACAATGGAGCATTAAGAGCCTAAGAGACCTTCACAAATGTGAACACATTCGGGCGCGGGAGACAGGTGGTGGTGCCGAGACAGCAGAGACATCCGAGACGAATGACAGTTGCGTCATTTGGCAGCTGAGATAATGAAGCATTGTATTTTCGGGACTAATGCAACTAATACTAGGATTTGCGACCTAACGAACATCATACTTGATGACTGATGACTTTATAAAACGGCCAAAAGATATTATTCAAAACTGCAATCGAATCGAAATGAGTAGCCAAGTTTGAGCACAGAAGAGCAGAGCGGACAGCATCGGTCCTACAGAACTACAGACGGCAGCGAATAGCTCGAGGAGAGCGGAGCGTGAACTGGGCATAATCTAATTTATCTCCAACACTAAATACTCAGAACTACTCCCGGCGTTGGGAGTTGGGAGGTACTGCCAGAGGAACATGTCGCGGAAAATAAAGAAAACGTAAATATTTATCCTAGAGAAATACACTCGAATACGCGAGGAAAAACTGACGTAGTAAGTTTTCTTGTTTATATTAGGCGGCGGGGAAAATTTATAACAAAGTTACTCATCGCCTTGAATGAAACGGAAGGTCGATCAACTTTGCGCCGGTGTTATGCATTCGAGAGCATAAAAACACTTTTCAATGACTTGGAAACATGTAATCCACATTACATTCGAACTACGCAGCCAGAAGCCACCAATGCTGACGATTATATATAAATTTAAAAAAAAAACATAATGTGCGTCTGAAAAGAAAATACCACCAGATGTTTTAAAATAAGACCGCAGTTTCAACACGGAGTAAAATTATTCCTAGTTGAAATTATCTAACTTTTGGTAGATATTTTTACTGCTGAAAATAAAAACGATGACTGAGAACTCTTTCAGGAAGATATCCTTCAGTTTATTCAAAACAAAAAGGAAAGAACTATTAACAAACTTTTTGATCAGGAATAGCAAGTCCCCGAGAATGGTAATATAATATATTATGCTGTGTGAGAATATATCTAGAGGGGGGATAAAATGATTTGAGTTGCTTTGTACAATACACAGGACAGAGCACACATTCGAATGGTCTTACGCACAGGGTCCTGCAGGAAAAGCTAAAAAACCACGACCGCGACATAACCGGTATGGAAGCATCTCACTCATTGAATCACGACCGTACCAGTGTACCTGAGCTGCCTGAATAATACATACAATACGAAGTGTGCAAAACACACAACAGGGAGTGAGTACTTTATCTTATTGAATGCAACGGAGTAAGGAGCAAGGAGTATGGAGCACGGGCATGGTCCACGAGAGGTCTGTGAGGCAGGGGCTGCAGGAGGAGCACGGAGGCAGCGGGGAGACAAAAAGTGGTCTCCACTTCCGACCGAGGAGGAATGCATTAGGGGAAGCTGGTAGCTGGTAGCTGGCAGCGACATCTCGCAGTGAATGCGCATGGACCACGAAGGCGAGGCATGGGACAAGGGAGAGGGACTATAATAATTATTATGGCGAATTTAATTAGCCGCCGTGCTCGGAAACACGGGAAAGACGGCGCCGAAATACACAAGGTCTTTTGTTCGCCATTATAACCGACCGGAAAGATATTTCTTGCTCAAAGGAAAATTGCGTACATTAATCAAACTCTTACAAAGTTCAACAATAAGAAAATAAAACGAGGCTTACGCTTTGTAGCGTCGGTGAAATGTGCATAATATATATATATATATATATAACTCAGTAGGTTGGTCGGTGAGGGTAATCACTTATAATGAAGTAATAGTAAGTAGTCTCGCCTAATCGAAGGCAAGTAACACAAAAGAATAGCCAGTCGGGTGGTTTGGAAATAAGGTCCCAGGGCTAAGTACTAAGTATATTAAACAGGCGCCTTTGGCGGCAGCAGCGAGATCAAATGGCCCGTTAAGTGGACTAGTGACTAGTGACTAGTGCTGGCCCTAATCCCTCGGACACACAGGGGCAGGATTACTGTCCGGTGGAGCGTTCTAAGTAATCCGCCTGTCACTTAACCGACTCATTATGCGACATTTAGGCCACACGGCTAACTAACATTTGCTAATAACATAATATCTCTAGTCAATTGTGTCCGATGCATACTTGAAAAGATTTTCAACTCGTTTTGTGTAGATAAGTCGGCAAACATTGTTGAACATGGACTATTTTTAAATGGTGAACGGCACAACAGTTAATCTAAAAACAAATCTCGAATGAGCATCATCAAATTGGAAGATTTATCTTTGCGAAACTAGCGAATCTGTCTAAACTCTAAACAGAACATCGGAATCTAGAGTGAGCATCTTTAGACTGCTCGATGGCTTGATCGGTTCAGCACGCATGGGCAGAGGATCGGGCATTACGGCCGCAGCATCGTTAACGTAATAAAAGGCGTTATTTCACGTCTACGGCCGCGGGCTCTGAGGGGCCTACATCTACACTACATGTGATACTGATGCTGCGAAGATGCGCAGATATTATATATATATGTAACGGGGCAAACCAGCCAGCCAGCCAGCCGACGACCGATTAACTATTAGATAATTATTGTTGTCCGTGATGAACAAGATGGCAGGATGACGACCCAGATTGGGAGAGAAATGGCGGCGATTCCAATTTGTGAGACGAAAAAATCCGCGCTCTTAATAGTCATGACGGAGCGATTATAACATGAAGACCCGTTTTTACAAGGCTCAATAGAGATGTTCAATATGTTCATAATGACGATCGGATTGCAAATTATAAGCCAAAAAGCGATTAAGTTACGCAACAAAAAGGGCAATAATCGCCGGAGAGGTTACATACATATTTGGATTATTCGAGAGTTGCCGTAACGGTCAGGTGTTGGAAACAGGATTCACAACAGACTGCCAGTGCAATTCTCCTCTCACGGACTGTACAGTGTATTGTGTATGTGTACTGCCTTGCATGTCAAGGGGCCATCATTTTAATCATGTTAATTGATTTAAAAATAATAATAATAAAGAAATGTTGCGAAGACTGGGCTTCGTTCCTTGGCGGAGAAATTCTTTAATTTATTGCCTCAACTGCAGTGAATTGATGCCGAAGATAATGAGAATTATGCAAGTTCTTTCTTCATCATTAGTACATCGAGAACAAATGGCAGGGAATTAATTATTCAGTGAATTGCTGTAATTCTTAGCAAATGACTAATAAGGCATCAGCGTAGCTTTTAGTTTTTAGCTATCGTCGGGTGATAAATCTCTGGGAATGAGTAACACACTAAGCGACAAGTGGCCATACATCGGCATCCCTCATTCCGTGACAAATTTAATAACGGTGCGCGGGGATAAATAAGCCGGCCTTGCATATTATCGCGATGGTTGGTGCATCGCCGGAGATGCGGCGCGAGATGCCCATCACGCTCTTCGCTCTCCGTTCACTGCTCACTACACGCTATCAGCAAGCAGCCTTTCCAGTCTCCAACCATCCAACCGACCAACCTCCCAGTCCCAGTCACAGGGCCCAGGTCGAGGAGGAATGCGAGTCTATAGCCATACAATATACATCCAACACACCACACCGCTGTATGCAGTACGCTGTGTGCACCCTGAACCGAGGATACCTATTATGCGGGGAAATGCAAGCCAAGAATTAGCGGAATAAACGAAGAAAGACGAAGATTCTTTTTAAATTGCTTAAGCGATGGAATTCTGAATCTTAGACGTTTCAGATTTAACAGTTTATACATATATATATATATCTTTATAATTCGACAATAATTGATCGATTTTCCTGTACGGGAAACACAGGATGGAAGCAAGTAACGAGATGACACTCGACTAATAGGGTAACGTATAATTGGAGGCTGTCTCCTTTGACTGAATGCATAAAGGGCTGCGGAATAGCATGACATGAACGCTGAGAATAAAGAGCCAGCTGTCACGGATAATCCAGTGACAGGGTAATTAAGAGGGAACACAAGGTTCCAGAGCCAAACGGTCAAATGAACACAATAAACACGGTGACATAACTGGACATCTTTTATTCATCACCAGTTATGTGAAACTTGGAAACATTTCTACTTTTATATTACTGCTTGTCCGAAGAACGCTCGGCCTGAATTTATGATTCGGTGGATGTTTCATTTATGGTGTGAAGGGGTATTGAAAGCGATTTAGCATTTGAACATGTTTATAGCTGCAGTAAATAACAAACTGTATACGTAGTATATATTATATACATATACAGACGAGAAAGACACTTCGTTTGCTTGCGAATTCGAGAAACTGTCACTAACAACAAATTGAGCGTTGAAGATCTCAGTTCTTGGGGAAGAGAAACGAGGAACAAAGAGATACAGAATCTATGTCGATGGCTTCTTGGGGACGGGCGTGCTTTACGGCAAATACGAAATATTATACAAAAAGCTCAAAGCGCATCGCGAAAAGTAGTCGGGAGCGGAATACGCCTGTCAGCCGGCCGCAGCGAGATGCATCTATCTCCTTTAGCAGCATTACCTTCGCCGGAAGTTAGAGCGAGGCGATTCGATAATGCTCGAAATGCTTTTCCGTTCAGTATGAATAACCAGTCCTGCGGCACGGCGAGCGATCGCGCTACATAATACTATTTGTCGGGGGACTCAAGATCTCGGTGCATCTTAGTCTCTCTCGCGGCGGATGCAAGGCGTAGGAGAGAGACAGTCCTAGGACTGGATGGTAGTGGATTGATCGGAGTGTGGATTGTGGTCGGATGAGCAGCAAGCGTGGGAAAGTGATGATCGTGTATAGACTCACACACACCAGTGCGACCGCACACCTTGCCACCAATACACACACCGCACACAGGTAAAGAGAAATAAAATGAAGTCGATTATAAATCTGTGCACCGCACTTGCCAGAACGTGTAAGCACGATATTAAATCAAAATAGGCATCTCTTCATAAAAAGCTTCTACATTAATGGAGGTCCGTCTATCAGCCTTTGAGAAAGTCCAAATTGTAGAAAAAAAACTAAAAATTCCTAAATCATACTGCCGTATCCTGATGCAAAAAAAACAGCATCGAACGATAAAAATAATAAACTACACTACTATGAACTGCTAAACGGTAATAATTAATGCACATTCCAAGTTAAATAAGTACATAGTATATTAAATTACGAAATTGAATAATAATCATAAATATTATTTTTAATATGACTTTTATTGCTTTGGGACCACATATCAAAATTGAGGTTTCTAAAAAAAACACATTTTTTAGAGAACATTACGAGATATGTACTTTAATTAATTGAATGTTTACACTGTTTTGCCCCGCGGCCGTCCTCGATAGTACCGGAGGTAGCAGCTAGCAACACAGTAAGCAGTCGTGGTTGGTTTTTATCTTTGATGTTGTGTTTTTATTCTGTTTTCGCCCTGGGAATACATCCCCAGGTATCTATCTACTCATTCCACGGACATAGGCCACTGTCAGTTTGTTGGAAATTCCTTAAAAAAAACTACCTATTCGCTTATTGAATTGAGCAAGTAATAGGGTACCTACGTAGAAAAAGAATGTTGGTGGGTAGGTACCTACCCAGATAAAACAGTTTGTTTAAGTAGGTTGGTACATATTCGTATTTATGATAAATATTATAATACATGAATGAGGGAAACGATAAAAGAACAAAGTAAAAAAAAAAAGTTTGAAAAAATATCGAATCTTATTAAAATAAACTCCCAGCAAATGAGCATATGAATAGAAGTTTTTTTGGTCGGTTTTCGATTGTTGGCGGGTTTCGATAATTCGAAGGGTTTTGTTTATCTGTTGTTTGGGTGGGATCGTAAAACCCGAAAAAGGGTTTCCCATTTTTACTATCGTATTAAAATTAAATCGATGACTTAAAAGGTATTATTTGTATTCGATGAATTGTCAATAATGAAACATATTTACAGGTTAAGTTTTATTACGAAAATTTAGAGCTTTCAAACATAATTTATAAATTTATTAGAAATAAAGATTATAAGTTCTTGGATAAGGATAATTATAGACTTTGAACAAGATCTAAACACGTAAATATTTAAAAGTTTGTTCGACATGATTGTATTATGAATGTGTTTTGAATGACTTTTATGTAAATAGGGATATCAATATGAACATAGCCGATTATGAAGAAGACAAAAAGCATAAAACGGGAAACGTCAGTAAAAACTTCTAATGAGCCGTTTGTAAATTATATATAATGAGTTTAATTATGATTTTATAACTTCATAATATCAAAAATTGTACAAAAATTTATAAGTCGTAAACTAAATGGTTTTAAAGGTTATTAAATTGGCTTCGTATAATATTATTATAACCGCGCGCGGATTTAAATAATCAGGGATACCAATAAATTAAACAAAAAAAAATGGCATTGCTACTTTATGACCGCGTGATGACATTTTAATGTTTGAAGGCGTAGGTCTATGAAAGTATACAGAGATTGACGTAAAATCCAATGAAATTATAATCGTGTAAACGAAAGGTTTTTAGAATCGTATGCTGTCATGTTTTTTCATTCAGAATTCGCTCACATATTGATATGTTTTACGCCGGTTGGTTGTAAACGCACGAGAACGAATGCCATAAAGTCCCGATTCTAACTTTCGAATGACGAGGTAAAAGTTTTAGATTGATTGCACGGAACGATCGTCTCTGTTGCATGACTTGGCTAACTGCTGATGAGTAGATGGTGGATGTCGTGTAATGAAGATGGCTATCAATGTTGGAAGTTGGTTAGTTTGCTGCCTATCCGAGGGGGTTTGTTTGTACCGGCGGGCGGCGGTATCACTGGTATCAGGAGTGCAGAATGAAGAGGAGCAGTACCTGCAGACTGAAGATGGCGATGAACGCGAGGCACAGCAGCCAGGTGGCCATCGTCTGTCCTCTGATGTTACCTCCTCCAGGAACGCGCCATACGGGACCGGAAGGGCCGCGAATAGGACACCGGCTCACTATCAGTCAACACTAAACAAAAACACAAGTCGATGATTGACAAACTCTGAATTAAAACAACAAACTTGATGTGTCACACTCTCTCTTTAATCCTCGTAGGTTCCTAAAACCACGAAATTGTAATTATTATTCACCAAGTTATGATAAACACACGCGAAAAATCCGAAAATTGTTGTTATCCATTATTTAGGGCACATTCAAACACAGGGGTAAGTCGCAAACTTAACCGGTATTTCACAGTACACTTAATTAATTAACGTAAAGCGGGGTAGTTTAATAAAATGTGTAATTATCGATCAGATAAATCGGTACGATGCGATCAGTCCCGTTTTGCAAAACAAATCACACACGTTTCGGGAGTATAAGACCGCAGCGTCGACCGGCCGAACGTATTCCAAGCGTGGCTAGCCGAAGACTGACGCGCTTACTTCACGGTGTTCGCCTCGCGAGGGGAGATCGCTCATAGCGCCACTGGCGGCGGGCGGCGGGACGCCCAACCAGCCAGCTAACCAAACCCCGCAACTGTTATTTTAGCCCATAGATGGTGTGCTGTGCGCTATCGCTGCATTTCGTACCACACTACTGTATTCTAACAACCCCGTAGTACCAAAATAATCGCAAATGGATGCATTGCACTGAGTATTCAAAAAAATATTCATGATTGGGCGAAGGGTGCATTCAATTCAATTCAACATCAGATTTTTTTTAATTGATAATTGTATTTATGGTTCCATGATAAATCAACACACGTATGTATCGGCATATTTTAAAAAAGAATTATAGTCATTAAAAGTACGGACTAAAGGAAAAAATAAACTAGCCCGAAAACCTTATGTCACCTAATCTAATTAATTGATTTTTTTTCAATTAAAAAATAATTATTACTTAGGTTAGGTCAGATAAGGTTTACAGGCAAGTTTCCTTTTTTGTACATTTAGTCACTTTATGCAGGTTATAGAAGTATGTATATATAAGATACCTACGTGTATACCTACCTTGAAGGTGGCATTGTGCTAAACTTTTACATTAAAACTCAAATAATTTGGTGTAACACAAACGTTTTACCTAAAAATGTTTTAAAGATGTAATTTTTTTCATTCAAGTAAATGCTTTATACCTATAATTTTTTTCATCCAATCTTCACACACCATTCATTAGATTATTAAAAAATACTGAAAAATCCTTACCGCGGTTTAATTTTTTTAATTTTCCTTTGATGGAAAATAACAAAAATATTGTATGTATAAATAACTTCTATGTATTCTCCGAAGGTGATTCAAAACCCTCAAGTCGTATCTGAAAAAAAAAACAATATCATAATGATAAGTACATATTGTACGTACAAATTCCTTAGTAGGCGTCAACACCTGATAAAATTAAGACATACAATAATTCACTCTTGAAAGTCTTGCCTGTATGTAACCAAATAAAGTTAATGTTTTCAGTTCTGACAGAATTCATCACTGCTTAATAAAGTGTTGTATTCATCGTAACTGATAACCCCCGTCCGCTTAAATCCTCGAATCGATAAATAACACACCTAAACGGGTAATAAGGAGAGAAATAATATGATTTCCTCGCAATCATTTCGTCACAAAGTTTTCGTGTATGGGTCAATTGTTTTGACCGAGTAAGTACGGCAGGTGACGTGCGACGCAGCTGCGCCCGTGGCGGGTACCTACCGACCCACACACTCGATTTTATATACAATATTGTATGGGTAGGTCTACCCCGCGCTTGCAGGAGCGTGGTTTGTGTAATATCTACTATTAAACCTGGCAACACTACTAGGTAAGTGGTAGGTACTAGATAGGTACCTACTTATGATTGCATCAGGTTTCGTAGTCCTGGCAATAATTTTGGCGTCTTTTTGACAATCACGACCCCGTTTGGCGCCTTTTGAACTTGGTGATAAAATAAATTTAAAAAAAAAATACTATTGTTTAATCTAAGAATAATAGCCAAGTATTTTTTTCATGAAATTTAAAAATTATTTTCTAGCTTTGTAAAGCGCACCCGAGGATTACACAAAAATTACGCTACAAAAATATTAATGAAAGCATTACCTATTGTTATTATTATAATCTTCTCCGTACTCGTATGAAGATTCAAGATGGAAAATAGTATTTATTATTTTAATAAAGAAGAATTCAATTTATTTTAAAGAAATGCATTTTAATATGGGTATGCAACATTTGCATCGAAGTAAATAAAATTATTTCAATGATAAAAATATTGTGTTTTTTATGTTTCAGTTCACATCTGTTCGGCGTTACACCCGGCGTTATTTTTTTATCCAAAATCATCATCTCGATTAATATCTTTCGTTATACGGTAGCTGAGATTCTTTACCATAAAGTGCAATGTGCATAATGCATGTGGTCCTTATTGCAGTGCATTGAGCACCCACAATGCTTTGTAACTCAAGAACCGCATTGTCATTACCCGAAAAAACATTTTTGCTGAAAAACATCGTAAGATCTGCTAGGAACATAAGGAGAGACAGATGCGAAGCGATAGCTGGAAAAAATCCTACACTCACTAGGAACTATTCTGTGCTTTGGGTGAAAAAAATCCCTATGGAAGGGTTTGATTGTAGGTATGTATTTGAATATGGTGTTTTTGGCACGAGCTGTTTGCTTAGCGCGGTGCACAGTGGTTGAATCTTAGGGTTTCTTGGGATATTTTTAGGTGTTTTTGCATTTTTTATTTTACTTTTAAATTTCTCAAAAAGATGTATAATAAGTGAAAGCCCTCTGGATGTCCAAATAACTTTAAAAAAAAAAAATTTGTAACGTATATGTATACATTTTTTTTTTAAAATATTGTTTTGATTTTGCACACTTATAAAATTGATGTTTTTTTATTATGCCCTTCTTATTTTATTACTTATATAAAAAAATTTAAAAAAAAAACAATATTTCCATTTGCACTGTATGAAAGGTTGTGTAAGTATTAAAAAAACTCGTTACAATCATGTTATACAAAAACTTTTTGTGTAAAAAAACCAAGTGATTAAAATGAAATAAAATTTATTAATATTTGCCTTTAACCATGCAATGCAAACAGGTAATCAAAACTATTTTTAAAAATTAATGAGAAATACTTTGTGTACACCACTGTTTAATATATAAACATATATACTGTGTATCCTGATGAGGGGAGCTTCGCTTCCGAAACACGCGTAACACAAAGTATTAAATTTGTTAACAATGACACCACAAAGTAATTTTAACATTCAATAGCTAATACACAGTTATAACGAGTTTTCTTTCTTCTTCACACCAGCAATACCTTCTACATTGAACGCATAACGCATTCCACCGGAGAAATGGAGTAGTGATGTGGGTAGGTACTATGTATGTACGTATGCTATAGTAGCTCACATCCCACCTGCACAGCGCAAGCGCATACTCTTAGATAACAGACCGAGGCATTCTCAAGGAAGCATACGGCACGCGCGGCAGCTGCAATGGATTACTAATAATAATAAATAAATAGTAGACTAACCTAACCTAACATACCTACTGGACGCTGTACTGTATGCACATGTGAGCAGTTACATTTGAAATCAATCAGATTTATCATAAATATTAATAATAATAATAAGTGATTGAAAATAATATCAATAGTTTTCAAAGAATATGAAATACAGAAAATTAGACTCGAACGTGGAACTTATACTACATCCTGGAGTAACGCAGCTGCCAAATGTGCTATTTTTAAACCTTTTTAATCTCGTCATTTTTATATATATTTTTTAATTTTTCCTTCAGATTAAAATTCGACCCTTCCAATACAAAATATAACATGACATTGTGTCAATGAGCCTGCTTAGTAAGAAAATTTAAAAACGTGCAGGTCATACATGTATTATATCTGACTTTCACAACGTTGGTTTTCTGTCACTTCCCGCGAACATATTATGTGATTTTACAAAATATGTATAAATTATGTTATCATATTTATACTTTTAGATTTTAAAAGTAAAATTTTTACTTTTTAATTTTTAGTTTTTAATTTTTAATTTTTAATTTTTAATTTTTAATTTTTAATTTTTAATTTTTAATTTTTAATTTTTAATTTTTAATTTTTAATTTTTAATATTTAATTTTTAATTTTTAATTTTTAATTTTTAATTTTTAATTTTTAATTTTTAATTTTTAATTTTTAATTTTTAATTTTTAATTTTTAATTTTAAATTTTTAATTTTTAATTTTTAATTTTTACTTTTTACTTTTTAATTTTTAATTTTTAATTTAATTTTTTAATTTTAATTTTTAATTTTAATTTTTAATTTTTAATTTTTAATTTTTAATTTTTAATTTTTAATTTTTAATTTTAATTTTTAATTTTTAATTTTTAATTTTTAATTTTTAATTTTAATTTTTAATTTTTAATTTTTAATTTTTAATTTTTAATTTTTAATTTTTAATTTTTAATTTTTAATTTTTACTTTTTAATTTTTAATTTTTAATTTTTATTTTTTTTAAATACATATTTTTACAAATTTTTATTTTCTAATTTTTTTTATTAAATTTAAAAAAATTATAAAATTTTTGGTTTTTAATTTTTTATTTAATTTTTAAAAAAACTTTCAACTTTCGAACATCAAAACTTTCAGGTCCACAAATCCTACAATTATTATAATATCCCGTAATTTTTCACGGGTCCACGCTAATATTAAATATTTAAAATTGTGTGAAAAGAGGTATAGTAGAAGAATTAACATTAATTTTTGGATATTGTGTCATTAAAAAAAAATATTAACAATACGTATGCAATATGATTGTGGTGATTTTAGGAAAAACAAGGTCATGAGTGAATTACTTATTACCGAAATTCATTGTAAAACCAATTATAACATAGGTACTACTCGTACATTAGTAGGCAATGTAGGCGTGCGAAATCCCACAACAACCGCGCTATTCTTTTACACAAATAAATATATTGGTAAGAAGAGTGAAAACTCTTTTATGATGAGCTCTAGCGTATAAAACATGGTCAGGTATTTTTATGCGCTATCGCAAATACTTTAATACCTCAAGGTCAATCAGTAATTGAAAAAAACATTGAGCAAAAATGTGACAAGATGCCATATTGCGTGATCCAAATGTATCTTATATAATTGGTCAATAAGAAAAATGGCTTAGAAAAATTATGAAACTCTGACGAATCCGGGTAATAACTACTATCATAACTAGTAATTAAGTACAAATTTAGTACGTTCCTTCCAAAACACTTACCTTAAAAAAAATCTATGGAATAGTTGAGTTAAGGTGGAGAGAAACAATTTTTTTTTTTGTATTTCGGTTTACAAATTTTTGGTTACGTTTATTTACAAAAATGCAACGACAAATTATTAAACATACTTTTCCCCACTTTAAAAATCATATTCGTATTTTAAATATTTTGTAAAACACACAATGGAACGGTCAGAAAAAAGGAATATTTCTGATTGGATTTTTATAAATGCTAAC
This sequence comes from Halesus radiatus, assembly GCA_022606495.2. Classification (NCBI taxonomy): domain Eukaryota; kingdom Metazoa; phylum Arthropoda; class Insecta; order Trichoptera; family Limnephilidae; genus Halesus; species Halesus radiatus. The sequence goes on from JAHDVE020004936.1 coordinate 72,817, forward strand.
TAAGCCTATGTAAATTTATGAAATATTTTTCTATTTAAAAACATTATGTTTATCGTATAGCGTAATAATACTATCATTATTTTGAATTAATAAATAATAACTCTCCGACGTCCCTCTCCCCGTTAAAGTATAGCCAATGCTTAAATTTAAAAAATAAACCGTTTTTCAGTTTTATGAAAAATTTCTAATAATTTTAATATCTCAATAATTTTATAATTACTATATAACACTCGCGTAATAATTAACATTAAAATACCCGAAGTATTCGGTTAATCGTTATTGATGAGTTTTAATTCGATTTTTATATTTTGAATAACCAATTTTCGAAACTAAAGAGAGGAAATCATAAATTGAATATCGTAATAAAAACTTTAACTGCCAACGGAATATTTAATTTCCAAGTCGATGATTAATGTTGGTATCCTAAATTTATTTCCAAGGATGCGGAGTATAAATTAAAGTTAATTGCACATTTAATTATTAAAACAGTAAAATAAATGCAGAAACGTTATTGGCCTATTATATTATATCCTATTATATACTGAATGAGGGAGCAAATCCAAAAGCCGGCAAGTTTTCAGCGGTCCTCGGTGCATCTCCCACTGAAATACAGGTAGAATGAACATACCATTTCCTCCTGTCAAACGTATTTCAAAGATTGCAATCCGTCTATTGATTCCATTCCCCGAGAGTGGAATCTCAGACAGATTGTCAATTTTTTGTTCGATCGAGTCCCATTTGCAATTTACAAGCAGCTGAAGAATAATAAAAAAACATTCTGAAACGTGAGAATTCACCATTTACCTAATAGCATTAGCAACGTGAATTTATTACAATAATTTATCATTTATCTGCTATATAAATTCTATGGATAACATTAAGAAAACACTTTTTAGTATCAATTGCTGTATCTTTTTAAAATGAAGAGTATATATTAATAAAAATAAGTAGGTCTTGTGGCGTTCACGGAAAATATTTCAGCTGCATTTTCACTTCCTCGTGATGTAGTAGGAAACTCGTAATATGCATCATTACATAAGATACAGGCAAAATGTTTTGTTAGGTGAAATTAATTATGTAGTACACGTACTCGCTACTTGGCAAAACTTGTAGTGGTCTGTTATGTAGATCTCACCAGGTGAAATCTGTCATCGAGAGGAGAAACTATATTTCCCTACGTAGATTGCTAAGTACAAAATGAAAATAAAATATTTATTAACTTGTGACCGGATTTAAAAAAATATGCAAATAAATATTATTTTTTTATACGCCCCTCAGGTAATATTTCACAAAAATAGTGATGTATAAATTAATCAACTAGGTATTAGTATCATTATGCATCTGATAACTTTTATAAATATTTTCTTTTATATGATATCACACAAGAGTTCCAACTGCTCCCAACCTTCTGGAGCCAGTGAGGCGTCCCCAATTGGGGTATGTTGTGAGGCTGAACGTATTGATGAGGGGGGAAGGAGATGAGGAAGAAGGAAGGTGGGGAAGTACCTGGATTTTTAGATCTGGTCACCAAACACGGCTAAAGCCATTTCAAGCAACGTTTCGGTTCTGAATTAGTGGTCTTTCACCAGAGCGATACTGATACTATCTACCACTCTGAAACGTGCAGCAAATATACTAAATATTACTTTACTATTAATGTGATGCCATAATTTTACTGCCTCCGGGCATTTAAGGCTTTTCAGCTTATTCTTCTTCCATTGCCCTTTCCTATCGACGGTTGACTATTATCAAGACAATTTATGTAAATAATAGTCTAAATCGATACATATTTTAAATTTTTTTAAGTAAAAATGCTCGAGTAGTTTAAATTATAATGTGTTCCATAGATTAAAAAAATCAGATCATTTATCTTGGCATTTTTTTCGCATCTTTCTTTTACCATCTGCTAAAAACATTGGATAGGTACATAGTAGTAAGGTAAGAGATCAATTCATCTAACGTACAAACAAAGTAGCACCCTGAATCTTTGCAATACACCAGGACAGCATACTATGCGCCGGGTGTTCTATTGAAGATGAACGCAAAAATAATAACAAAGAAGCTACCAATAATGATAGTGCTTTGCACGGTGTGGACAAGGAGGGATAAGGTTGGCACGTAAGAAAGGGACGCATAGATCGGGTGTGGGGCGGTGTGTTCGCAGTGTGACACCTTGCCGGGAGAGAAACACCGGTTCGAAGCCCGGCGCGGCCCAAAAAGACAGGTGGGGATGTAGCCGTGATGAGGTTATTTTTTTGGAAATATCAGGGCACAACCTTGTTGCAAGTACCACGTTGCAAGAATATATCTGCCAGGTTTGCCAAATGTTAATTTAAAGGTGACAGTGTTAAAGTGAGGTCGCAGGAACCTAGGAAGTACTCCCAGGGCCAATAAAATGTATCCTCGCATCCCCATGTCTTCTTTAACGAATATTTCATAATTAATCAATTGGAATAATGATTAAAATCTAATAAAATGTCAACTCTTTCTAGGAGCGACAGACTTATGAGAAAAATGATTTATAATCATTCAATTTGTTAATTAAATTTCTACTGTCTACTAAAATATGATGTCTTTAATCAACATGTTAGTGAATAAAACAAAATTAAAATAGGGATATGAGATTGTTAAGATCTTGATTTCTTTATAGTAAAAAAATTGCCAAGAATGTTTGCCTTCTGTCAAAATAGAGTTCACCCAAAATAATTGTAAATTACATAAATTGTGTTGTCCTGTTTTTGTGATTTGGTATATTAATTATTTGGTGTATTCATTATCTACTTTACAACAATATTTCAAATAACAATATATTTCTACATATGTGAAACAAACGTCATTTTGGTTTATCAAGTAATGATGATTACTCTGAGATTTGTAGGCACACCGACTTTTGATGAATTAATTTGGGTATGATTTAATTAGACTACAAATCATACAATGTAAGAAAAATGATTTGACATAATCCTTAGTTTACGAGATTGCATTAATTTGGTGAAAGAAGCTTAGAAAAAATATTTCTAGGATTAGAAGTAAAAACATATTAGTTACTTTTCAGACAATCGTATCCATAAATTGAAGAAATTCACCTGTAAATTGCGTAGCTAGGCCAGCCGGTTAGTACTTACCTAAAGTCATTAAATAAATAAAATTAAAAAATTCATCGGTGCGCAAATGGGTCCACAGCCCGCAACACTGTAAATAACCAAATTGTAAAATAAAAAATAAAAAGTTAATATTTATTAAAAGCTTCTTACGCTTAAGGTAATTTTATAGATATTTTTGAGTCCTAAAATTCATTTTATGAATACTTTCCAGTCCTAAAAAATTATAAGTATTCCTGTGCCACCAATCTTCTAATAAATGTAACATCAATAGACAAGGAGCAACAAATAACATGTAAAACTATCATCTCTATAAATAAATTTTCTAATAAAACTGTGTTCATCTGAAGCGACCTGCCAGGTAAGTATGTTTTTCTGTATCTGTTTGTATACAATTAGAATTATTTGTACAGCGCCCTTGAGGTGGTTTTTCACAAAAACGGCGCTATACAAATCATCCAATTATTTTTATTATTATTACCTTCTTTGAAATATTGTTTAGTTTCTAACATTTGATTATAGTACTAATTATCAAAAATAAATTACCATTGAACAATGCTTAGAGAAAATGGATACAAATTAAATCCAAAAATATTTAATGGTCCGAGGCGTTCGTGGTCGTCAGTCTATTACAAAAATAGCACGATTAAGCGTGTGCTGGTAAACTACACTTGACAAACTGATCCAGGTGTCATCGAAGCCATGTAAAGCGGCCACGTGTCGTATGTGCGCAATTTAAATCATTTAATCTTGCATCTGTCTCCGATTTAAAATATCACGCATACAGAAATACTACTTACTCTAGATAAAAAATACATATACTAGTGCTTCGACAGTTTTTCCAGTACAAAGTATAATCCCAAAAGGCAGTTTTAAAATTACACCTGTTTTTCGAAGAAAACACATAAAACAGCTTTTGTAAATGTAGATATCGTTGAAATTTGGATGTTAAATAAAAATAATAAATTTTGCTCTGAAAAATGTCAATAATGGGAAACTAGGTACAGTAGAACTATTTTAAAGAGATTCTTGCTTGTGTAGTGGTGTACTATAAAGTAGGACTACTGCAGACTACGGGCGAGTATGTGTATGTTTTTAAAAAGGAAAAATTATTATGTAATATTAAATTCATAAAATGGGAACTTGTACCCGATAAGCCACTACAAGTAGCTTGTCAGCAGGAGCTTCATTCAACAATATTAAATAATACAAAAATAAATGACAATCATCGATAATAGAACAATATAGGTGCATGCATGTCGTGATCAATGTACACAGGTTGGAAAGAATATTAAAAAAAAATTGAAATCAGCATAACAGTTTTGTAATAGAGATATATTACTCCAATTACATAACATCGATTTAAATAATATTATAAAAATATCGAAATATCAGCAAGTATTAAAAATATTGAGAAATAAATAAAAAAATAAAAACAGTATTACAGTTTTATTACAGTGAGGATAGACTTAATATAATAGTAGCATGTAAATAACTTTAAAGATACCGGCAGCTATATCAATGTTCAATAGACAATGTAAAATAAAGCAAAATAGCGTAAATACAGCAGATTGTTTAAAAGCAAACTGTTTCACACCCATTTGAACCACCATCGGTGTGCATCACTACGCACAAGCAAGAATTTCCTTACAATGATTTACCTGTACACTCATTTAAGTACCATTTTTAAAGCGTGTCAATATTTTTAGTTTTTCTTTTTATTACATTGTTAGTAACCTGCCAAGTAGGTACTCGCGGAATTGCCGAGCTTATTTATATATATATATATATATATAGTTTTTTACCTGAATACCGCACAAGAGTCCCAACTGCTCCCAACCGTCTTGAGCCAGTGAGACTATGGCATCCCCAATTGTGGAATGTTGTGAGGCTGAAGGTATTTGGGAGGGGAAGGAGAAGGGGAAGAGGAAGGTTGGGAAATACCTGGCTATTCAGATCTGGTCCCCAAACACGGCTAAAAGCCATTTCAAGCAACGTTTCAATTCTGAATGGTGGTCTTTCACCTGGACGATACTGAGAGCATCTTCCACTCTGGAACGTGCCCAAATATACTATTTTTGCGCCCGAATTTTATTATGAATTTGCCTTCGAGAATATGGCGAAAAGATAAAAATGCTTTTCAATAAACCTTTCCAAATCTAATAATCTTTCCACGATTACATTATATGAAATAATAATTTTAAAAATCTCATTACAAAGCTCCTTTATGCAACAGAAATAAGTTTCGTATTTCCTTATTGAAATAGTTAACGATTGTTGGTATTAAAACCGTTATAAGAAAAAGACTTACCGAAAAAGAAATTAAATTGATAGTATTATATGCAGTGGTTTTACTACCCGGCTTCGAACGAGTTTCAAAACTCCCCTTTCTTCTTGAACAAATACTATTTTCAGTACTCATTTTCTGTTTTGCATATGCGGGGCAGAGTTCTAAAGTGAACCAACTCCATCAAAGTTGATTTTGAGATAATGAGACCTAAAGATTATTATTATATACGTACGTTCAGAGGACGACAACATATAATACCATCTAGGTGCAAATGTATATCCTAAAATGGTTAAAATCGTTGTTACTAAGATAGGTTTATAGGTTTTAAACTAGATTTCACCAATTAAAAAAAAAATCGCATTTTTGGAGTTGGACCAATTTAGAATTGCACTCCCATTTATGTTGCATGGATTTTTTGGGTTCGAGTGACTATAAAACTAGACTCATGACCTTGGTCACAGTGGCGTGCACTCCATAAAGTCTATAGAAACGAACTATAAAAATAAATTGGAAAACACGAAAAAATTCGTACGAAAAAGATTTTTAAAACGAACTTGTACGCTCATTTATTCAGTTGACCACAGCAATCAACGGTAAATGATATTAATATAACCATTTTAAAATATTCAATGCACAATTCACACCCAGAGTTGCAAATCTATACAGAGCCTACCTTTAGTCATAGCGCAATGCACACCACCGCTTAATCACTATAGTGATAATTGTAAAGTACCCATGGAACAAACAATATTGTATATAATAATAAAACACCTTAGAACTCGATATTTTGATACCCACCACATATTTTATTCCTCAAAACAGGCAACATGTCTAGATAGAAATTAATATCGACCAGGCAAACGTAATGCAACTTCAACGTAAATGTACCTCAAATTATGATAAATTACTATGTTTTGCAAATACAAATGTTCCCAATGTAAATGTCAATGTAAATAAATGTTCTTTTATATTAATTTTTGAACGTTAAATGGATACTTGAAGTATTTAGAGCTCATAGTGTATATTATTTTTTTACCGGTGACTCCGACAATCCAAACAAGAAAATCTGTGTAAATTTTTTGACGCCAGACCGTACCTTTCGAGAGTTTTGGCTGTTTGATGACAAAAAATTGTGTTTTATAGTTCAGAAGATAAATCGGTGCGTATCAGTGGTGTACTTCACAAGAAACCACCCGGGAAGTCCGGCCATTCTAAAAGGAAGTTGCGCCACTGGTTCGTATTCTAATAATGCCGGCGTAGATCGACAATGATGAATTCGAACAAATTACTGAATGTTGGACATGTGTACGTAATTGGTTACAATAAATCTCAAAACGTTGGCTAATTTGTGCTTCAGATAATGTTCCCCATTAATCAAAACTTAATGAGGTAAACTTACCATATAAACGGCCGCGGATCATGTATCTTATGTTGGATAAATCCATATTTTGTATTCAATTTATTGGAATAACTTATTGAAACTTATAAACCTAATTGTAATATTTAATCTTTCAAGAAAATATTAACAAATATCAAATGAAATATGAGACAGAAAAATCCATCGGTTGCATCTGGAAATCGAACCAAGGACATCTGTTTTACCGGTAAAAAACTGATAGCAACCTAAAATATGGGAATTATTTGGATATAATATTAGTAATTGTTAAATTGAAATATGATACCGATAAAAATGACAAAATAATGAAGTCTCACTAGCTCAGTGGTTAGAGTGTTGTCCCGCTAAGACAGAGGTCCTGCATTCGTTTCCCAGATGCGACAGTTAGCATTTTTATTTTCTGTGTCTCTTTCTGTCTCATATTTCATTTGATAATTGTTAATATAGGATTCAATGATTCCACATTTCATATTTTTTATAACCGAGTGGATGACGCATGCACACAATTTCAACCTCATAACATACCTCCATAGTTTCACTGGCTACGGGCAGTTGGGACTCTTGTGCGGTATTCACGTGATTTTTTTAGTAACCTCTAATATAATAGAGTAACGGCTTATCTGTGTGGAAGATCTCTCTTACTGCTACATTCCTATACACTTCACTTCAGAAAAGAGTGACCCATGTCTGCGTTTTAACCGTTACTCCACGCTGTTTAATATAAGCAGTAGACCCATTTACATATGCAAAGTATTAATAATACCAGGATAATAATAACACCCTGTATAACAAAAAATCCATAAGGAACTTCTCCAGGAAATAAGATCGACATGTGCAAAAATCGACGCAGGCAGTGATCTACATTGTATCGCCTACACATTGCACAGCGCCATGGCATATGCCTCCAGCCGCAGGTTTTGATTGCCACACCGCCGGTTATAAAGCTGTGGCCGCAACCACTGGGCCGTGAGTAGCACATGCCCTTTTTTATACGAAACAGGAAGAAGGATATTTGCGAGAAGGCTGCAAGGGAGACGCGCTTGAAGATTGTGTTTGTAATAAATTAAAAATTTCAAATGCTTTGCACCAGTCAGTGTAAAATCAGTGGAGTAAATTATATTTGTCAAACTTTAAAGACTCTAAGGTATTCTGCCTGTCAATCTTTAAAAAATAATAATAGTAAAAATAAATGGATTAGGTACTTCTATAGCGCCGTTTTGCCGTGGGAAAATCACATCAAGGACGCTTTACAACATAATGTATCTAACCTATAACTTATCACTTACACTTATATCTAATAACTTATATCTAAGATTTATCACTAATAGCTTAGAGCCAAGATTTATAACTAGTGATCTAGAAACCACCTATTTGAGATTTATAACTAGTGACTTACATCTAAGGCCTACAACTAAGTCTTATAACTAGTGACTTACATCTAAGACCTACAACTAACTCTTATAACTAGTGACTTACATCTAAGACTTTTTAAAATTTATTTAAAAAAATTATTGTATAATATTAATTATATACAGTGGGAACTTACACCCGCTAAGCCACTGCAAGTAGCTTGTCAGCAGGAGTTTATTTCAACAATATTATATTATACAACAATAAATAACAATCATCATACAAATGTAGGGCAAAATTATGATATAGAGGCGCATGTATGTTATGATCAATGTACATAAGTTGGAAAAAAACTAAGACTTATAACTAGTGATATACATCTAAGTCTTAGAACTATGAATTATAACTAGTGACTTAAAACGAGTGACAAGCATACTAATGTGAGTTATTATTTAAGCAGGTCTCATAAACAATATTGTGGCGACTGAAATTAGAGACTTACAATTAACATATTTACATTTTAAAATATATGATGTAATGATTGTTACCCTTGTTAACAGTGATAATACACACAAAATTGGACATGTTTATGTACGATACAAAATGTGACTATTTACAAAAACTGGAACATAAGTTAACTTTGAACAACAGTGTGACGAGTTTGTTTACGTTAAATCATAGCTCTGTGTACATGTAACAAAGAAATAGAGAAACATATTAAATACTCTAAGATAGATCACAGGCCTTTTACCGGTTTTTTGGGAAGAACAGTTCCCACTTTAATAGTAAGAAAGCTGCAATGGCCAATACCTTGAAGTCATTTTTTGGTAATTTTATATATTACGCTTTGCTAGGTTTGTTATTATGCATTTAAATACTTAGGTAGAATGCATTTTTAAAACACTCATCTTCTTCCTTATCGATTGATGTTTAATAATTTAATTAAAATAACGGCAAACATTCAACTGAAAAGGAATATGACATTAATTAAATTAAGGTATTTATTTCTTCACTGGTCTACATTGTAGAGATGGTCCAGATGATAACCAACCTCCCAGAAGTTAACGCCTTTACTGAAACATCTCCCCTGTTTTGCCTAAATACTTAATGTGAATAGTAAAACAAGCAGTCTTTCCCACATTCAGCTTTATCAAAAAACAGTGGGTAAAATAGAAAAACGGTCATTAGGCAACTTTTTACGATAAACCGTAATGATTCTTATTTTGTTTTTCGTCCCATTTCGTGGGAAGAAGGAAGCGATAATATTATGTACGGTGTTCCTACACTGTACCGTTCCAAGAAATTTTTTTCAATTGTATTTTGCAGATGGCACAAAACCTTTGAATCCCTTTCTCTCCTTTCATTTCATTGTGTTCTTAAACTGTTTGCTTTGATTGCTGTATCCTTCCATTCACCTTGATACAGTTATGATCCTCTGTTCCTTATTTCACACATGTCTTCCTGATACCGACACCTTTCTCGCTGGTTATTTCTTCCTCTTATTCATGTCTCCTTTGACTCATCCACCTTCTACACAACACCTTGTGGTTATTGTCTCTGTTTAGCTGTTGTATTCTCAGTGTTACTGGTTTGAATAAGTTTGTTGTAATTTAACGCTCTATTTGTTGTCAGCGATGGTCTACTTCCGATCAGAAAGGTGTTTAAAAAGCCATATTTATGCGGGTGTTTGTGGTTTATTACTCGTGAACGGTAAATTCAATATGCATGTTTTCATATCATTTATTAACGTAAATGTTACTATCATTCATGTGAATGAAATAAAATAACAGCATAATTTTATTGTAGCAACAATCTTCAACGATATAAACACACGAAGAATGGGTATCGCCAGCTTTAAAAAAAAAGTAATTATGTTGACTCCAATGAAATGATTAGTAGCTACCTACAAAGTGAGATATTGTAATCAGTTAGTGAAACAAACTAATTAATTTAATTAAGCGGCGTTAGTTTCATACAAACCCAATTATGCTCTAGAATATTTTAAACGAAATAAGTAAGCAGGCCATATTTATGTTAATCAACGTCAACAAAGAATATACTTAAAGTTATTAACTAAGCATTACGCTGATTCTCCGCAGGAGTAGGCAGAGAGGGCATACAGCCAAACAACTCGGTCTTGACACACACTCCTTGCTTCATTCATATTCATATATCGTCTAATACATATTCTTCTGTTATTCTAACTTTCGACATGAACCGACTCAAGTATTTAGTTCACTTGATCGTGTCATGCATTCCTCGGGCTTCCCTGACTTTTTCTACCATTCATATTCGCGTCATATATTCTCCTTATACGCACTCCCATCTTCGTTCATTCGTTTGACGGTCTCCGTGGATGAGTGGTTTTGATCCTCGGTTACGAATCCGGAGGCCGCGGGTTCAAATCCCGGTGTGAGCAAGTAAATTTTATTCGGTTAAATTGTGTTATTTCACAAATTAAAAATAATATGTAGTATATGAGTGGTAGATACTGTCAGTATCGCCCTGGTGAAAGACCACCATTCAGGATCGAAACGTAACTTGAAATAACTTTAGCCGTGACCAGATCTTTTGGTGACCAGATCTGAATAGCCGGGTACTGTCCCGCCCTCCTCTACTCCATCTTATTCCCCCCACATTACCTTCAGCCTCACAACATATCCCAATTGGGGATGGCATATTCTCACTGGCTCCAGACGGTTGGGAGAATTTGGGAATCTTGTGCGGTACCCACACAAAAAAGGACAAACTCGGATAAATACATAAAAAAATTATCTAACAAATTACGAGTTTTCTCTTCTTTTTGTTTCTTTTCTCTCCTCCGCTTTCCACTATTTTATTCTCTTTTTTTTCTATCTCTTTTACCTTTACTATTTTTATATTGAAACATCTTTATAAATCGATATTGTATATCAACTTACGAAAACTGTAACAATATTATAAAATTAACGACAATAATTTTGCACAACATTCAACTGCATGATTAGTTTCTTAGAACAGGCACTGCCTAGTTAGAAACTAATGTTGACTGGGCCATAATGTATTCCCACCTGTATTGCAGCTTATTCTCGAAGCATGTATAATTTATCAATGTCTAAATTATTGGGTTAATTATATATAATTATGTTTTTGTATCAAATGTTTTGAATACATAAATAAATAAAAAAATAAAAAAATTATTTTCACCCGACCAAAGACAAATTTGACCTTAAAGCGATGCAATGGGAAGTAAAGGAAAATCATGCGTTTTCGGTTTGAGAATTTGATGGCCTGTATACTGCAAGTAGAATACACCTTGGCTTTTCGTTTAACCGACCATTTTTTGGTGTGCCTTTTTATTAGCCTAAAAAAATGTTTAAAGCGCAAAATCACTTACTTACGAACCCCTTTTCCGATATTGTCGTATTGTTAATCGTGGCAAATTAAGTTTTTTAGAATATGACCGTAAAGCATTTTAATATCTACACCCGAGCTTTACAAAATAAAACAAAACACGCATTTCAGTGATTTTTTTTGGCGTATATCGTAACATGCGGCCGATGTTAAGCGGGAATTTCAACCTTGTTGGAACTTTAGCAAGTGGATCGCCTTAATTCTGTCACACAGACCCGCCCTAAATACCCTTCTATCTGTATGTCTCCTGTGTCCAACAAGAATGCAAGCAGCAACTGTCAGCGACAGTCAACAAAGATCAACGACATTAACGATCAATTTCCGTTGTTAATTAAATGCCAACAAACTAAACATCTTGGTCAATTGTGACTTGGCCAGTTGTTAGTCCCAGCGTGCATAGTACACAGTTGATACATTAATTAAACTGTAACTAAGCAACTGTTTCTGTCATGGAAATTTGAGTGCCCATCCTGATCCATTTTTAAAATCTCCAATTTATAAATTGTTTCCTTCTCCGCCTAATTAATTATTTAATTCATATGCACCTTCAGTTGCCCGGGAATTGTTTACCGCAGTAAATCATCGAGACAGTTAATCTGCCTCGATCTGCAGGCGCATTATTTAATTCAGTTACCATTGATATCTTTATTGCATTCAATCAAAGAGTTGTGGGAATAACTAAAAAGCGAAGAATTAAAAAAAAAAACTTTTATCTTAATGGCATTCGAAGGAATCAATTTATGTTGATGTGCAAACAGTTATAAAAGAAGAATTAATTTATTTATGTAGGTCAGGTACCTTTTAAAGGAATTAAAATTATGATTACCTATTGTTATAGAATGTCTTTGCCTTTTGTGTAATCGCCTTTTATATCTATTTATGATTTTACTGTGATATTGAGATGATAAAATCATATTGTCTACCAATGGGTTAGAAACTTGTATGATTTATTTGTTTAGTTGGCCGCAACGATAAATTTATTATAATTTCTTCAAACGATTGGTATTCACTTTCTAACGTCATTATTAATAAATGAATTACATTATATACGTTGTATTCACCACTTTATTAACACATGTTTTGAAAGCTATGCTTTCTTCATCAGGAGTATATTATTTAATTCATTTATAAATTTATCAAATTAAACTGACTATTATTTATTTATTAAATAACCCACTAATCTAGTCAAATGCCCACATTATGGTGGTAGAACATAATGATAATAGTAAAAATCTGAATAATAACAATAACAAAAACAAAAACAAATAATGTCCATTTTCATATATATGTTCAATGCACAACTTTCGTCATTAAAGCGATGCACAAAACTGGTATAGGTACGTACTACCTTGTTTTTAGAAATTTTTTTTCTAATGTTTTCATTTAACGTAATTTTGGATGATATTTGTCGTGTTCATTCCTTATTTTTGAAGTAAATATGAAAAAAAAAATATTTTTCGTGCTACGAGCATTTCCTTCACATTGAGAGTTATGTATTGCGCACGCCACAACGCCACACAAAAACAATGGAATAAAATCTTTATTGCCTATTCTTATTATTCTATCAAACTATTATTTCTCCGCACGGCATATTTATATACAAGGTGTGTTCAAAAGAAAAGGTGAATTTAGAATTTTTCGAAAAGTATTTATTTAATCATCAATATCCATTTTCTCCCCTTCAAAGTAACCCCCCTCGGATATAATGCACTTATGCCAGCGCTTCTTCCAATCCTCGAAGCACTTCTGGAATGCGCTTTTCGGCATGGCCATCAGCTCGTTCTTCGATTCTGACTTTATCTCATCAATTGTGGCAAAACGCTTTCCTTTCAATGGTCTCTTCAGTTTCGGGAATAGGAAAAAGTCGCTCAGAGTCAAATCTGGTGAATACGGTGGTTGAGGCATGATTACGGTGTTGTTTTTAGCCAAATAATCACGAACAAGCATTGATGTGTGAGCTGGTGCATTATCTTGATGCAAAATCCATGATTTGTTTTTCCACAATTCCGATCGTTTGAACCGTATTGCTTCACGCAAACGTTGCATAACTTCCTCGTAGTATTCCTTATTAACCGTACGACCTGTTGGCAAGAACTCATGATGCACCACGCCATTGTAATCGAAGAAAACAGTGAGCAAAACCTTCATATTTAATCGAACTTGGCGTGCTTTTTTCGGTCTTGGCTCTTCTGGCCGCTTCCATTAGGATGATTGGGTCTTGGTTTCGACGTCATAACCATATACCCACGTTTCATCACCAGTTAATAATAATAATAATAATAATAATCGGATGATTTTTATAGCGCCGGTTTTGTGAAAAATCACCTCAAGGGCGCTGTACAAATCTTACTTCCTATTCTTACATTATTCCTATATTAAATCTATGAAATATTTTTTGGACACTATCATTACACATTATTTATAGACCATATAAAGAGATGCAGTTAGATTATCAAAATTAAATACGGCTTGGTCTAAGTTTTCATACATGACTAATTGAAAAAAAAAAAAAAAGTTATGACCCTTTTGAGCAAATCTGGATCGTCGTTGACGTCATTCAACAACTCTCGAGCGATACTAATGCGACGTTGTTTTTGCTCAAAATTTAGCAATTTCGGAACAAACTTCTCTGCACACGTTTCATGCCCAAAACATCCGATAAAATTGCATGGCATGAGGCGATTGATATGCCAACATCCTCTACAACTTCCCTAATAGTGATTCGACGATTTTCCAAAACCATTTTCTTCACTGTTTCGATGTTTTCTTCGTTTGTTGACGTTGTTGCAACTCCAGAACGCTCATCGTCATTAGCATTTTCTCGGCCTTCTGTAAAGCGCTTTTACCACTTATAAACACTTTTTTGAGACAAAATAGACTCGCCGAATGCCACAGTCAACATTTTAAGTGCGTTGGAGCACTTTATTCCATTTTTAACGCAAAATTTAATACATATTCTTTAATCTATTTTTTTCAAAAGTAAAAAATCGAAGAACATACAAAAACGTGACTCAACCTTTCCAGTTGTCATAAACAAACCACTAATCCAAAATGGCTGATAATGCTAACATATGATAAACACATGTGTACCAACATAACAAAAAAAATCGATAATCGAATGTACACAGCCTGCGAAAATTCAAAATTCACCTTTCTTTTGAACACACCTCGTGTATACAGATTGTTAAGTGACGTACGCAAAACACAAAAAAAAACGTAGAAAAACTATTACAACTAATGAATAAAATAAAAAGGTGGTGGATTGAAGGGTTACTCGGCTGAGTGATCAGTGACGATATGTAAAAAAAGCTGGAAAAAATGTCACCGGAGACCAAAATTTGATTTAATTTTTTTCCCCAAATATGGTCAGGAATCACTGGTTAAAGTAAGTTAGGAACTTCTCTATACTTATACTTTTTTGCAGTTTTTTGTGTTTTCCGACCACCAGACTAGGCACATGCCAGTGGTAAAGCGGTCGGAGAATAGTTAGTATACTCCAAGCTTTATTCACATTCATGCATACTACTCTGTTCGATTCTTGACATGTCTCCAGTTAAGTTTTTGATTATAAAATGCAGTCACGATGCAGTCATATGTTCTAATGGTGAATCGCTCAAAAATAGCAGTAAACACGACTTCGCAGGTTGCTAACTCAAGCAATACCATAAATGATTTTTCTGTAAATTCTATACATAAGGTATCAAAAGACAAAAATCCCCAATCTGTAATCGTTAAATTCTATGAAATTAATTCCAAAATACAAAAAAAAAAAGTTCGCTTTGAAAACCAGTGAAGAATGTTTTATCTCACATAGTACGTAAGTATTTCGTATAGAATTTAAAAGATTAAACATTGAGGATTATTATCTTTTAAAATGTTATACAGTTTCCTAATTATCTGTATAGAATATACAGAAAAATCATTGGTAGTATTTCTCGAGTTAGCAACCTGCAAAGTTTGCGTGCTGACCCATAATTTCAATAATAAATTTCTTTCAAGCAATTTATTAATTAAGAAGAATCAACAAGTTGAAAGTAAATGCATCGAACAATCGAGTCCGTGAAGATAAATATATTTTTACACAAAACTGTATGATAGGAATAGAGGTAGTTAAAATGCGATCGGTAACGGAAGTTGTATATATTTTTTATGAATCGGAATTAATGTGCCATGCAATTTTGACGATTTGTCTACCAGAATGTTATTGTTAGCTATTATATTTTTAAGAATATTTTTAATTGGCTCATTAATTAAAGAAAAAACTTGGTTTTTAATGCGTCCGCCTTTTATTCGAGCCGATATAAACGTACACAATTTTATAATAAAAATACTGTTGTTAAATTGTTTTATTTATGACGTTGTAAAAATCGTTTTGATAGAGGCTTACACCAGGTTGCTGAAGGTGGATTAAATAATACAAATAAAGCATCAGTAGAAATGGTAAATTTATAAAATTCTGTGTTTCTGTTTGAAATTTTTAAATTCTTATATTCGTGTTATTTTATGGGAAAACATTACCACCATGCTATGTATAAAGAAAAAAAAACCAGCAAAAACAAGCTTTCGATAGAGTGGACCTTCATCACGAACATAGCTAATACGAATTCATGATTTTAAAAACCTTTATAATTTTTTTATTGAATTAAAGTTTTAAGGTTTATTCACAAATACCGACACCGTGCAGTGCAGACGCGTACAGTGGCAGGAACGGCACAGAAGGAGTATTCACATTACACCGTGTGTAAGCAACAAACTCTCTAAGCAAGAACTCCAATTTTTATTTCATATTTTTAAAATTTAATGAGGGCATTGGTAGTTTAAGAAAAGCAATTTGTAAAAAGATTTTTCTTATAAGTTTTCTTATAACCATATGGAAATAGTATAAATATATAGTCGGTAAGAGGCTTCAAATCAGTTTGATAATGCCTTCGAAAGGCGAAACAGCTGTCACGCGTAATAATAATTAGCCAGTAGAACCGCTTAAAAAGAAAATAATAACGAAACTTTCCTTTATAACTTAGAGTAATTTATTTTTGATCGAGCCGGTTTCACCCATCAATAGGCATCATTAGATAGGAAAAAAATCAGGTAACACTAGATTATAGAGGTCATATAATCATGCATTCATATTAAAAAAGGACTTCCCTCACGAAGTATCTTCTAGAAATAACAAATATAACTTAAAACTTTTTCCGTAACTTTGTTAGTACCTACCTTTAAAATATTTCAATGTTGCGTTGAATATTGTTATGTATGGTAAGAATACACCAACAGGGCTATAAAATACACCATACTTAAATCCAGAAGTCCGAACGAGCCACTTTATTTTTCTCCATACTATTTCATATAAAAATTACATGAATACATTTTTGAGTAATAGAGCGTGATGGATCATTATGTAAATACTGTTGTAATTTCGTGTGCTCGTGCATTATCAGTGCAGTTGAGTATTTTTAGCGTTATTTCTATGCAAATTGACCGTGACTGAATGTCCAGAACCGATAAGCACACACATATATTTATATAGAAAACAAAATGTTCAAAAAAAATCACAAAAACTAACTAATGAACTTATAAATTATACTATTCTAATAGCTTATAAATATTTATAACTAAGACTGAGAGAGTTCATTGTGAAATGCAAAACTCATCTCTTCTGAAAGTCATTTACAATAACAAAAATATTTCGAAAATCTAATTTCACAATTAACCCGTAGCGGTCGCCTGCTTAACCCTCGAAGACTAATCCTTTGTCAATTTGACTAACACTGCTATCGACCGAAACAAAATGCAGATTTTGTTTACGAACATTTCATACGTGTGTGCTATTTTATAAAACAACTTTATACAAATGATAAGAATAATAACCTCTTTATAATTTATAGAACTAATCTATTTGTAAAAAAAGATATTCATCGCAAAGTTATAACTTTTCGAGATCAAATTTAGCGGTTACATAAATCAAAAAAATAAAATAAAGATTTTTTTTTCTCGTTCTCTATAACTGTCTTAAAGGGTTGATTCTATTATAAAACATGAATATTAGTAACCTTTGGTACAATTGATTCGTTTATATATCTTTATGTTCTCCGCAGACTGGACTAATGAGAGTGTCGTACATATAAAATGGCGAGACTTACCCCCGTAGCGCTGTTTCTCTTTGCAAGCCCTCGTCGGCGACCGAGTTGGAACGGATCTAGCGCGACCAACGCATTCGTTAGAGAGATATAGCATAAAATGCGGGTAGTGTTAGTCGAAACGACTGAGATTAGTCTTCTAGGGTTAAAATGAATCAAGTGCCTGTTTTATTTTGCAGTACGTAGGTATTGTGCAAATTTGGAAATTATTTTTTTAAATATATATATTTAAATCTGGACAGTTTATCCCATAAATCTGAACCTTTACACAGTTTATATCATTTTTCATCTGTACATAAAATCTGAAGGTATTCTTAGCTACTTACTTATCTATAATATATACTACCTAGTTATTTTATAGCTTTGTTAAGCGCCCTTGGGGTGGTATTATTAATTATTCCATTCCTAATGTGTCAGACGTGTGGCACACAGGCGAACTGTAGGGAGCAGCTGATCCCGCTCTGCGGAAAGGGCTGGGGGGGGGGGGAGACACAACCTATCATTCCCTTCAAAAAGGAGGAACGATACCGACAATTAACGACTTTTGTTTTTTGTACAATATGCACTTTTGTACAAAATTCCCAATTTGTGTGAAGTACTTAAAGATCCAGTGGGCGGTGGTAGTCCGAGGGGGAGGGGGGGGGGGTCAGAGTCAGCGGTGGTCAAAGAGAAAGAAGGCGAGTAGAGCAGAGGTCGTAGAGGGCTGAGCAGTCGAGGGAGCAGAAATTTTGTCGGTTCGAGAGTTGCTGGCTGACTGAAGAATGGATATTTTCGCCCTCTATTTATAGTCTTATTAGGTAAGTGTTTGGTAGTTTAACTATAGTTTTCAGTAATCTACAAGATTTGTTTAGCATCCTTGAAATCATATTTTACTAAAATGACGCCATAATATCAGTTGTAATGTGAGTGCTACGAAGGCAAAACTTACAGTATGTATCGAAATCAATGACTTACTGATCGAATGAGCCCACTATTATAAAATAAAATTTAAAAAAAAATAAATTATTTGTCTTCCAAGGTAAAATGGTCATTTTTAAGTTAAATTTAGGTCCATCTTTGCTTATTTTATTAAATATATTTTTAAAATTTTATATTTCAATATATCGGGGTAAATCGGTATTTTTTTTTAATTGCCATTAGCCCCCAAGTGATTGCTAAAGTTGCCTTTGAAATCGCGAAAAGTCGATTTCTTTAATGACTTTTATTTTGTGAGTTTAGAAAAAAATACATCTTTTCCGTTCTAGATATTTGCTATATCATTTGATGAAAAAAAGATCATTCGGTTTAGGTGAGTATTTTGTCCTCAAATCCAAAATTAAGTTTCGCATGAAACAGGCCAAGCAGCCGTTCCCCTTAATTAGCTCCGTCGCTTAGATAGTCCGTGCAGTTTGAGCTCAGCTCAGCGACAGTCGGCGAGCTTCCAGATTCTATCGACTGTCACCTTGAAATAAAAGGCAATTAAAAAAAAACTCGTTCTATATATTACCATTAGACTATCGCCAAAATGATATTCCTCTATTTCAGTATCTAAAAGTATGGAAACAGATCACACAGTATGCGTTAAACGGAGGCTGCCGAACAGAAGATAATGTGTCGAGATAATTATAATGAATGGCGATTAGTACTTATAGAGATAAAACTCCCAAAGGACTTGTCGCCATTCTATAATGTCGGTATCTTTTCTATGTCTAGCGTTTTAAAACCCCTCACGGATGAAAAAAAGTGCTTAGACATTTCTCATGTAAACTCATGTTAAAAACATGAAAAGATACTAATTGAGATGGTTTAAACACTTAAAACTCTTCAATATTTGTGCACTTCAGTTTACGACAACGGCGAACGGAAAACGGTAGTCGTCCAAATCTCAAGAGAGTCTCTTAAATCGGGATTAAGAAGAATAATATGAAATAATCGGCGGAAGGCAGTTGGGGCCGGAGTGGAAGGAGATAGGCAGAGGATGGTGAGAGATACGGAGGTAAACAGATGCTCTGGGTAATATTCGGCGAGGTGTACAGCTGGAGCAACCCCGGGTAGGTCATGTGTCTCATAATCTTCTCTAACTTCAGAAAACAGGGGTAGTCAAAAAGAGTTCTGACATCTGAAATGATATTCTATCATTTCCTCGTTCTTTTCCAAGATTAAACACACGTCTTACTGAGATTTGTCCAATCTATTCATGTCCATGTCCAATACGTCCATCGAAAATATGTTCACATTCAATAAGTTCATGTCCAATACCCCCATATTTAATGTCCATATCCAATATGTCCATGCCCAATCTGTCCATGTCCATGTCCAATACGTCCATCTAAAATATGTTCACATTCAATATGTTCATGTCCAATACCCCCATATTTAATGTCCATATCCAATATGTCCATGTCCAATCTGTCCATGTCCATGTCCATGTCCAATACGTCCATCTAAAATATGTTCACATTCAATATGTTCATGTCCAATACCCCCATATTTAATGTCCATATCCAATATGTCCATGTCCAATCTGTCCATGTCCATGTCCATGTCCAATACGTCCATCTAAAATATGTTCACATTCAATATGTTCATGTCCAATACCCCCATATTTAATGTCCATATCCAATATGTCCATGTCCAATCTGTCCATGTCCATGTCCATGTCCATGTCCAATACATCCATCTAAAATATGTTCACATTCAATATGTTCATGTCCAATACCCCCATATTTAATATGTCCATGTCCAATATGTCCATGTCCAATCTGTCCATGTCCATGTCCAATACGTCCATGTCAAATATGTCAATATTCAATATGTTCATGTCCAATACGCCCATATTTAATATGTCCATGTCCAATATACCCATGCCCGAATTGTCTATTTCCAATACGTCCATGTTTTTTATGAAACTTTCTTTTATTGAACAGTTGAAAAATATGAAGAAAAAAAATATATCGCCATGATAATTATTTTAATTTTAATATCTTACATCTTATAAAGTTCCATAGCTCGTGATGGAGGTTACGTTACGCGCTGAAAACGTTAAGTTGCGTTGACTCACAGTAACACCGGAAGAAAATTCTGTCCAAATTTCATGATTCCAGAGCTCACCGTTCGAAAACTTCTGCAGCGTCAGATATCACATAAACAGATTTCTGCTGCATATGTTAGAATCTCTAGAAAAGAAAACAGTCCCACAGTGTGTTGTAACACACTGCAATAAAAATGGATATGAATGAAAAAACCCACCGGACCTTCAGCATAACAACTGCTAATGTAAGTAATTCTAACAGCAACAAAAAACAGTTTAATGTTTCGGTTGTGTTCGTAGATTTGTAATTGTAATCAGCGGAATGGAATTATCTCAAACAGTTCTCAGATCTCGAGACATTGCCTTGGCTCAACTGAATTGCTGAATGATTTCACTTCACAGTTATTAATAATATACTTATCTTATTCTAAACGGTATAATGCTTATGTTCTGAGGTTACAGTGCAAGAGAAGAGAACATTACAACTGTGATACCTGCGCTCGCAATTATTATTAGATTTATTATGTACCTCTGGGCACTGAAAAAACTACAAAAACAATTATCATTTCAGAAAATAATTATGCTTTTACTTACGCTATTGCACTCTTCCTGACAGATTTCATGATTTCATTAATTTATGGAAAAACTGTTTTAGACTAAATCTGAAACCAACACAAATGAGCGATAGTGAGACATGTAACTGGCAGAGAAATGATTGCAGAAGAAATGAGTTACCTGAGGTGCATGTGTAGTAAAACATTAAAGAGGGTAGGGACGTCGGGGAGAGATTATTTATTAATTCTAAGCAATGATACTTATTTTACGCAATAAGATAAATTATTTTTAATTATACTTAGTATTTATCAAAATCAAATCAGAAATATAACCCCTCTTTGACCGTCCTACGTAAGATTGATGAAATATTAAAAATTTTGAATTTCCTAAAAAACTATACGATTTGTCTTTGATGCCGGAAGAAATTTTACAACAAAAAAAGAATACGGTGTAGTTAATTTTTTTCATAAACACTAAATTCAATGTATTCGGATTACAAAACTTTGGTTATATTTATAAAAAAAAAACGTTCACGTAAATGACTGCAATTATTTACCTCAACGTTTTAAAATTATTTTTTAATATTTTGTCAAATAACGTAGGACGGTCAGAAAAAAGTCACATTTCTGATGCTAAGCCTGTGTAATTTAAAAAAATACATAATATATATTATTATTAAAATATATATATATGTTTATCGTATTGCGTTATAATATTATCATTAATTTAAATAAATAAATAATCCCTTTCCGACGTCCCTCTCCCTTTTAAATGTATTACGAATGAAAAAATCTTAAAATAATGCAAATCCTGGTGGAAGCGTAACGGACAAAATTAAGAGCAAGGACGATTAGATATGATATGCACGTTCGCGGAAGAAGTTGTCGGAGATGCCCCAAAAAGTTATGGCAAGACCAAGTGAAATAAATACCTAAGTTGGATCATGTTAATAGTCGGAATAAAATCATAGTACCTATGTGTGGAACGATGTATGAATGTGAAAGAAGCAAATAAATCGTTTTATTGCCTTCCGACGTATCTGATTACCTGGTGGAAATTGCGTGACGGTTAGTTAATTAACTATTATCTTGTTTGTTAAAAAGTTAAAAATATATTATAAACAAAATGTTATTGATTTTCAATTAAATATTAGAAATTCATTGGTGTTGGATAATATGTTCTACTTTTGGATAAATTATTGACCTTCCCTGCATTAGGATATCAGGTAGAGGTCTTTAAAAAGGAAAGATCCCTTTGGCAACAGCCTTACTTCCAGAAGGCCGTAAGCACCGTATCAGCCTCATACCTGCCTTACTTTATTCTCCTGCGGCGTATTCACTTTCTCAGGCCTGTTTATTCACATCTGCCTCTGCCGAAACACCCGCTATTATCTCACTGATCGTTAATAACAAAGTCTTTTAGGTCTCTCCGCGAGATCTTCGGCTGTTTCCGCCGGTCTTCGGAATTCATCGGACGCGTGTCTCGATTCTCGGACGCAGGGCAAGAGAAGGAGTCCATTTTTTTTCCCTTTTTGATATTTACAAGTCAAACGATAATATTGTAGTACTCGAGGAATTAGAGAATATTTTTAATATCCGAGAAGGTCATTGATAGAAAACAAGGTCCAAATCTAAGATAAAATAGAGATTGAGATGTTATTGAATCTGGGAAAAAATGAAAGGACACGATTTGCTGATATTTAGTATTTGGGTAGGTACCTACCTTAGTTCAGGATTAACTTTATAACAAACTTTAGGACCTGAAAACGTACAAACCGTTCTTGGTA